>OY804596.1:34493749-34793107 GCA_963680895.1 Fragum sueziense
CTTTATCGGCTTTTAAGTCATTTTTGACCCTCCGAAAAAGTAGTATCCTCGGATCTTTTGAGGACCTAGCCGCAAGGTTAAACTGTCATATTCACGTAAACCCCCCTTCCCAAACAAAAAAAAGTACGAAACATGCCATTTTCAGTGTGAAGATGATTATGTCAGTACCGAAAGGTTTATGAAGAAAGATAATTCATTATGGTAGATCAATTTGATAATAAAAACATAGCTGTTAAAGCCCATTTCCCAAACGAGAAATTATTTAGACTTATCAAGTTTGACAGCGGCTTAACCCTTTCCTAAACGACACCTGATTCAATTTGGAAGCTCTTGCAGACAACAGAATGGGTATCATGAAAGTAGTTTTTTTTTAAGTGCAAGGGCGGATCTAGAGTGGGGGGGGGGGGGGGGGTCGGGATGTCCGCACTCCCCTCGACGCCTCCCCCCCCCCTTGAATCAGCCATAAATTGAATGTTGACTATAATTAAAGCGTCAATATAGGCCTAACGTTATATATAATTTAACACATTTAAGTCATCATTTGGGCGTGGAACCCCCCCCCCCCCTGGCAATTGGGCTTGGACCGCCATGAAAAATATAGTAATATAGTAACGAAAACCTTGAGGCAAAAGGAGAAAATGCTGATTAAAAGTATTTCATTATTTTACCCCTTGAAATGATTTTTGAAACAATATCTGTAAGACAGTCAAAGACGGATCTAAAAGGGGGTCGTGGGTCCGGACCCCGCCTTGAATAGGTCGAAAATCGAATTTTGACTACACAGCGTTAGTATGGTATCTAACATTACAAAATTCACAAATTTAAAGCCATCTTTTGGGCTAGACCTCACCCCCACCCCTTGAAAAAATCCTGGATCCGCCCTTGACAGTCAAAACATTAACATTTTTTGTTTGGTAAAAGTTTAAAACATTTTTCTTTTCATTTTTTTTTTTAATTTAACGCCTCTCAACAATATTTCAGCAATAAGTTAATTTATAATTGTCCACGCTCCGCGGCTGGGAATCCATCCTGTGACCTGTCCATTATTGGCTCTAATCTAGAGCACAAACACATGCAAAATATTACCGCTCACACTTGGACAGTACTAAGGAGCTCACTTGCTCCTGCAAAATTCTTTTTATATGGTTTTCAAAAGCAGTAGCTCATCCTGAACTTGCATGGTGGTAATGGGCGATGGAGACAGGGTACGAATGATTACAAGCCAAAAAATCTCTTTTTTTCAATCAAAGTTGCAAAAATATTCCTGTAACTGAAAACTCTAATAATTAACGCAAATGACTGTATAAAATATTCTTAATACTTAGGCAGAATAAATGAAAAATGCTCGCGCGAAAATAACGACTCGCACAATGAATTTTATAGTAAAAAGACCACGTGACCTTTTGTTTGCTCTCTTCATGCGCAGGTCACGGTTAAAAATTTGGAAGTGTATTTGGGTGTATTGACAACGAACCCTCATTGAGTTGTAGCCATCTGGGAAGTACTCAGGTGTTATTCCAGACGTCTCAGTCGCCTAGGAATGTCTGCTGCACTTCCAGTTGCCCGGTATCTGTGCCAAAACTTATTGTAACGTCTTGTGATAAGAGTGGAGCATTTCTCCGATTTGAATTGATCTACGCATCAAACCTGAGTGATATTTGTTGACTGTTAACAGATATGTCGGTCAGTCTTCACTTTTGAATGATTTTATGGTGTTCTACGGAATACAAAACGGACTATAAAAAGAATAAAAAATCCAATTAATACACATAACTTTGTATCCTCCCCAGAAGCATACAGGCATCAATAATCTATTAACGATATGCATAACTGGTTCATAAGTCATGTCTTTGGACAATAAAGTACATGTGGAATGATTATAATTTGTATGGTAGACTGTACGGGTCATACTCTTTGGTGCACTTTGACATGGTTTTGGGGGTCATAAAACTCGTTAGAAAGAAGCAACAGGAAAACAACAGATGCATTTAACAACAATGTCGGCATATCATCACTTTTGAATGCTTTATGGTGATCTATGGAATATAATATGTGCTAAAAGTACACTAAAATGCAGTTTGTAAACAGAACTTTAAATCCTCTCTTTTAGCATACATGCGTCAAACATCCATTACTGACATGCTCAATTCGTGCAAAAGACATATCATCTTTCAGAAAATGTACAAGTAAACTAATACTGTTTTGTATGGTGGACTCTGAGGGCCATGCTCTGTGGTGCACTTTCACACGGTTTGATGTCCATAAGATTCGCAATACAGAATGCAATCGGAAAATAGTTAATGCATTTGGCAGTATCATGAGCAACCTTTTAAAACATGCACACATCACTGAAAAGGGTGCATGCCTTATTCATATTGACGTCACTTTCGATAAGCCCCACAGTCCGACCCATATCACTGAAGGACATCCGGTCCACTGAGTTGCTTTTTCTTTGCGAAATCGGCATGTTGGATCAATATGAACTAATGCTTGAGTAAATGTTGTGCAATTTAACTCATCACATCGTGCGCCACGTGCAAAAACGGTTTTATATAAAAGCCTCTTCACACAAAAAGCTGTGGTTAAGATTTTGACTTTATTGCGCTAAATCGATAGCTAGTTATAACAAAATCTAATGTGCAAAATATTGTTTCAAAAGATTTTTTCGTTTTTCATTTTTACCAAAAAATCTGTTCTGAAAAGTGGCGGTTTAGAACATCTGTTCAGTGTATTTAGTCAGCATTTTCTTCTTTTTCCTCGTTTTGTTTTGAGCTTGTTCTATTATGGGTGGGCAGAAACCATTTCAGGCTAAATAAAGCGTTAAGATTGATTGAATGTCTTGTCGTAAAACCATTAAACAATAAACAGAGCAAACAAAGATTAAGACTAGAGTCTGCTTTCATAGATATTCATCTCTTGTTTTTCGGATAAACTAACAGCTATGGAAGAAAAAGGTACAATACTTTTTAACGCGATACTTTTTTAAAAAAAATCTGTTCTGTTCTTAAGTCCAAATGCCTTCCATCTCTTTGATTTATGCAACAAATAAGATAGTATTGCTTATTTTTTGAAAGGATAAAGACAAACGAGAAAGATTGAAAGTAAACAAATTCGTTTTCAATTATTTGGCCATAACAACATTTATACATTTCACCATTTCTTGAAGCAAACAAGTTTCAACAGTGTTTCATTGTTTTCATAGTTTTTTTTCCTTTCGACCCAGGGTTGTCCCATGCTTTTTCTGATAGCGACCTCAAAACTAGAGCTTGTTCAAGGAAGCGTTTCCCGTATAACGTTCATACTTATTCGTTGAAGAAGAGACATGCTAGCCATCCAAAGTACCCATGTCATGTTTCACATACCGGTATCTAATTTATACTTTCCCAAACAATACCTGGTTATTAATTTGTGTTTAAGCCTTTCCCAAAATAGACATGCTTTCGATGTTCCCTACAAAAAAGGCTTAGGAAAACATTGATGTAGCGAAGACGGCATGCTACATCGGAAGAATCAAATAACACGGTTTAAACTCAGTTTCTCATTTATCAACAATTTACAATCTTCAACTAACTCTTTAAATCCAAATCTAGCTCTGCCCTTCTAGTTGGCGACCTTTGCTTTTATATAACATTTTTCCCGCCAAAAATGTTATGTCATGATAATCATGCATATCATGTGCATCACAGATATCATGATTATTATGACATACATGTATTATAAATTTATAAGGAGAAAATATTCAGGAGAAGACTGGTAAGGAGACGACAAGGAGCGGGAAAGACAAGGAGCAGGACCAAGGAGCTATAAAATTAAGAAATAAAATAATAACAATAAACAATATTCGTGATCTTCACGACACTCCCCAACGACAAGTGAACACAAAATATATTTCCAAATTTAATGTTCTGTCATCACTTATTGAATTCGAAATAGTCCTGGTCCACGGTTACGTAAGTGTCCACAAGTTCTCCATTCAGATACCGTAGTTGTTTGGTCACAGTAACAGAATGCACTTCGTATTTTGTCCTTACTTCGGATTGTTCAACTGCCATTTCCTCGTTTTCCATGACCGGTTCCACACTTAACGTACTTTCATTCGAATTATCATTCCCAAGAAATTCTTCTACTAGGTCGTCTTCTGCTTCTGGAGAGTCAATATCCTCTATGTATTCACCAAGCTCATCAACCATATCCAAAACGCTATCACTGTCACTTATCTCGCTATACTCCGGCTGCGGCAACTCATGAATATCACACACTTTGACTGCCTTGAGGGCCAATTCAGCTGCATCACAGGAAGATAGCTTGTGCTTCCGCTTCAAATGGTCCTTCAGATTACTTCTCCTAGTGAAAGTCTTATCACAACCATGGATAGAGCACTTCCATGTGTCGGTATTCCCATGCTTTTCTTTCATGTGTCTACTCATATTTCTCTTCTTGGTAAACGATTTATCGCAGATGTCACATTTATAATCCATGTTGAGTCAATAAAGTCGTCCGGTTAAATGAGGTCGGTCACTTAGTTTATGCACGTGCGAAGTGAGTTGTTTTCATAACGCGCACGGGATTATCGCTTGATTTATTCTAACTATGTATTTGCTCCTTAATTGGTGACTTTTACACTTTGCTCCTAACTTTTACACTTTGCTCCTTACTTTTGCTCTAATTACACTTTGCTCCTAAATCTTACACTTTTTACACTTTACTCCTTGTTTTGCACTATTTACACTTTACTTCTCACAGAATCACTCCTGAAATGTCTCCTGGACAGTTTTTCCGGTATCGGTCCTCCCCGACCCCGAAAAGCACAAACTATTCTTTTAAACACTGCTTAATGAGTTCTTTTGCTTTCAATGCTGATTGTCGTCGCGGAACTTTTGGATTTTCGTTATTCACTGGTTTCTGGAGTTCTGGAGAAATTGTTGCTGTTTTGGTAGTTTCAATGGGATATAACAAACAAATGGGTCGACCAAGGAGTTTGCCATTCCGCGTTAAAACATACGCTGATCTTATTTGTCCGTCTGCACTTTTCACTAATCTTTCGATTTTTCCCATTCTCCAGTTTCCTCTTGGTAGTTGCTCCTTAATCAAGACAACATCACCCTCTTGAGGTACGAAATTTGTTTGTGGTCTTTTACTTCTCAACACAGTTTGGGTTCTTTCTCGTAGGCTTTGCAGATATTCATCACGCCAAATTTTCCAAAAGTTTTCTAGTAATTTCTGGCCCTTCTTCCATATTGTAAGTAAATTGGTAGGTGAATTTTCCTGCGATTTATAACTTTCGTCGTCAGTCTCTACTATTTCCGGTACTCCGGTCCTTGGGTTTAATGATAGGAAATGTGCTGGTGTAATTGTAACTGTAGAATTGATATCGTCACCGACATATACTAATGGTCTGGAATTGACAACGGCTTCGATTTGTTTCACAATAGTATTCAACTTGTCACTAGTAAGTAAATTCCTACCCAACACTTTTCGGAGAGCTCTTTTTATTAGTCCAACGAGTCTTTCATAAAATCCACCCATCCACGGTGCTAACTGTACGATGAATTGCCATCTTATACCGGCATTTGAGACATAACTTTGCACTTCTTCACTTGTTATGACTTCGTCCCAAACTTGATTTAATGTTTCATTTGCTAATTTGAAATGTTTCGCATTGTCACTGACTATTGTTCTTGGTGTTCCTCTACACGAAATGAATCGTACTAGGCAATTTAGAAAAGCACTTGTTGACATGTCGAATGCTATTTCCAGATGAACTGCACTGGTTATCATGCACGTAAATAGGCAAATCCACACCTTTTTCACTTCACCTTCTTTCACAAATAATGGTCCGAGATAGTCTACTCCTGTATTTGAGAACGGTGTAGCTTCAGACACACGAGATTTCGGTAAGGGAGGCATGTTCGGCATTTTATAGTGTCCACCTTCTAATTTTCTACACAAAAAACACGAATTCAACACTTTTTTAACTATAGCTCTACCACGTGGTATCCAGAATCTGTATCTGATCCTACTTAATGTTTGAGAAACTCCACAATGAAGGTATTGTCCATGTACTCTTTCAATCATAAGGTTAGTAAATCTATTGTGACTAGGGAGTAGGATTGGAACTCTTGATGATTCTGTCAAACATGCATTTTCCAGTCTACCTTTACATCTTAAGACTCCCTCGTCATCCATGTATATTCCAAGTTGTTGTTTCAAATTGTTCTTTGTATTCAACTTCAATGACGTCAACACTTCACCAAAGTTGTTTCTTTGTGTGTGTTTTATCCACATCTGTTCTGCTTGTTCTAGTTCTTCAGTTGTTAATTGTTTCTCGGCATACTTCTTGCCTTGTAATTTTCTCACGAATCTTGCTGCATACGCAGTAACTCTGAGTAGTTTCTTTGCTGATGAATATTCTTCAATGTCTATTCCAAATGGAGGATGGTTAGACACTGTTAGTATTTCTTGTACATCTGCTTGACTGGATGTTAGAGTACCTTCAACCTGTTCATCTTTACACTGAATTTCTTCTGTGGTTTCATTTGTAGTTTCCTCGATATAGTGATTGTCAATATCTTTATCACAATTCGTATCCAAAATCCACTCAGGTCCATGCCACCACAACGAATTGTCCCTTAATTCACTAAGTTCACATCCACGGCTAGATATATCAGCTGGATTGTCTTTCGAAGAGATATAGTGAAATTTTACGTCACTATAACCTTTGATCTCTCTCACTCTATTAGACACGAACACATTCGGATGTTTTGTTGCTGATACCCACTTCAGAACACACTGAGAATCTGTGAAGACACGAGTACTCCTGATGTCCAAGGACAGTTGCTCCTTTACGAATTTCAAACTCCTCACACCAATGAGTAAACCCATCAACTCCAATCTCGGTATTGTTGCACCAGATGTTGGGGCAATGCGTGTCTTTGAAAAGATTAGCTCAGATCTTCTTTTGTCTTCGGCTTTCTGTATGAGATATATGTTGGCTGAGTATGCACGTTTAGATGCATCACAAAAACACAAGAGATCACTAGTCATATTTGCTCCTTGAATCGAGACACATCTTGGAATGCTTACATCAGCGATCCTATGTAAATCCTCCTTCAATAGGAACCACGTTTCGATGTCGCTTTCATCAATTTGATCGTCCCAGTCAAACTTCTTAAGCCATATGTTTTGAAGGAGTAACTTTCCTCTCACAGTTATTGGTGAGAATAGCCCTAGCGGATCAAACACAGAGGCTATCCTTTTAAGCACTGTTCTCTTAGTCACACATTTGTCTTCAAGATTGTCCACTTTCTTTAACGCCAAAGTATCGTCAAGTCTCTTCCAGGAAAGTCCCAAAACCTTCATAACTCCTCCATCAGCTCTGTCAAACGTTGGAATTGCTTCAGTTAATTCGTCACTACTTGTTGCCCATTCTCTGAGATTCATACTTGCTTCAGAGAAAATCCGCTTTGAGATATCGTACAGGAGCACTGACTCTTCTATTGACTTTGCTCCTGTTATGACATTGTCCATGTAAATGTCTCTTTTCAGCAACCTCGCAACGTCTGAATCGTAGGAGTCTAGATGGTAGTCAACTGTTGCTCCTAACAGGAAGGGACTCGAGATTACGCCGAATGGCACTCTACAGAAACGAAACTCCTGAATGTTCGAATCAATAGCGGGAAGTTTCACATTCTTCAACCACAAGAACCTGGTAGCATCACGTTCGCTTTGTTGTAGACTCACTTGAAGGAACGCTTTCTCTATATCCGCCACTATCCCAATTAGATGCAGTCTGAACCTCAGGAGCATACCGCATAGATCGTGTAACATAACAGGTCCTCTATACATCATCTCGTTCAGACTCTTGTTCTCTGGTTTACTTTTCGCCGAGGCATCGTAAACGATCCTCACCTTTGTTGTTGATCTGTCGGGTTTAATGACAGCGTGATGTGGTATATAATGTAGAACACCATGGCTTTTAGTTCGGTCAACCTTCTCTATAATGTTTTTGTCCAACTGATCTTCAATTATGTCGTTGTATTTCTTCATAGTCTCTGGTCTTGCTTGGAGTCTAGTAACCAAGGATCTCAATCTTCCTGTGGCTAGTTGGCGATTGGTTGGTATTTCAGGGATATCCGTTTTCCACGGCCAGGTCACATGGTAACGATTGTCTTTAAAGATCAACGTTTCCCTGAATCTTTTCATGGCTAAATGGTCGTCCGTTTGATCTAGACGGTCTGATATTCCAATCGCTTCCCAATTCCAAAAATCTTCTAAGTCTGGTTTTCTTGGAATTTCTTTGTCAACGTCGGTAAACACTTCTGTTTCTGTTATGTTGTTACCATGAGTCATTATCAACATACTGACGTCTTTTGTAGCTTTGTCTACTTCTTGAGTTCTTCCAGTAAGTATCCAACCTAGTTTGGACGACAACAAATAAAGTCCTGGTTGAACCTCGATCTTGTGTCCTGTGACTAAATCAAGGTAGTAGTCGTTTCCAATTAACAAATCTACTCTATCTGCTTCTTTCTCCTTTGGAATATTGTCAGCCAGCACTAAGTTCTCGGTTAGATCCTTAAATGTTTTCTTATCCACGAGACTCACTGGTTTCCTATGAATTGTCCCGGTTATGTTAGGTACCACATTTGCTGAGATTGCAAGTTCTTCACCACTCTGGAATCTCAAATTTAACTTAGTTGGGAAAGTTTTCATCACTTTGGTTTTGTCACTTCCGAACGTAACTAATCGAATTTCTTCTTCTTGGCCTCTTTGTAAGTCCATGGATTTAGCTAGTTGCTCGGAAATGTATGTTCTCCGTGATCCCGAATCAAGTAAAATCCTCACTTTTTGTTCCTTTTTACTGAACGGATCTGTAATAACTGTTTGTGCTGTTTGCATCAATACACTTTCATTGGAAGACATCAAAGCTTCTTCCTCGTCACTTTCTTCATTGTTTTGCTCGGTCACAAGATTGTTATTTTCTCCAGCAACATGAGCACTTTCTCTATTGAATGTTTCTTTGAACTTTTTGGGGCATAAACTTCGATGATGTACATTAACCTCCTTACAATAAACACATGTTTTCTGGCTTTTACACTCGTCGAATTTATGTCCTTGTTTCAAACACTTGTAACAACTTCCTTTTAGGCACTTTTTTCTCTCTTTTATTGTTTTATATTTGGGGCATTCATCACTCCAATGACTCCCGGCACAATATCGACATTGGAATTTCCTTTTAGATTTATCTTCATCATTCACTGCCAGCGCTTCTGCTGTACTGTGATTTTGGTCATCAACAGTTGTCTTCACTGTGTTGTTTGGAATCCTTTGTTTTGGATTTGAGTCTCTTTTCACTTTTTCTGCCTTTTCACATGCGGATACATATTCTGTAAGAAGATCTCGAAGCATTTGCACCGTCCACTTAATGGCTGATCCTTTCTGTATTTCTAAATGTCGGACAACATTCACTGGTAACTTTGTTTTCACCACAGAGACAAATATATCTTGATTCACATTCTGTCCGAGAACCTCTAGACTTCTGAGATTTTTGTTCACTGTGTCAAGCAGGTATCTCAAACTTTCAACAGAGTCATTAGCTGGCTTTAGGTTAATTATCCTGTTGTAGTGTAAATCAATAGTCTCTTGAATGTTTCCGTATCTTTCCTTTAATATGTCAACCGCAGGCTGGTAGTTTTCATTCGAGAGTGCTAATCCAGCAATAGCCCCCTTTGCTTCGCCAGTTAGCTTGCTCCTCAAATAGTTGAATTTTTCTAATCCACTCAAACTTTTATTCTTGTGAATCGAATTTTCAAATGATTGCCAAAACTCTATCCACTGCAATCTATCACCACTGAAACTCCTTATTTCAAGTTTCGGTAATTTAATCTGAGAGCCTGACTCCTTTATCTTTTCACTTGTGGCTAGAACTTGTTTCTGTAGTTGAAGTTGCATTTCCATTAGTTTGTGGAAATTTTCGTCAGTGGCTGACTTTGAATCCGTCATGGACTGATTTAATTTATCTGTTTCTAACTCTTCACGAATATGATGTTCACATTTCTTCAATTCGGAGCACAATTTTAATGCTGAGTCACAAAGTTCAGTGTCTTCACGTAGAATTTCTTCAATATATTCTTCATCTCCGTCAAGAGCAGCTGTTACCTTCTCAGACTGTGATTCAAGTTTGTTTGAGTATGTTTGTAACCTTTCTATATGAACACACACTTCGGACAATAGAGCCTGTTTATCTCCGTCAATTTCATATTGCTCCTTAAGGAGGGAGCATGCACTGTTCACATCTTTTTCCAGAATGTTGTAATATCTGGTACGCACTCCTTTCAAATATTTCAAATTAGACATGGTTGTTTATGAATTACTCACTTTTGAGGCTTAGTCCAAATATAAATCCAGTATTCCAAAACTTTATCACAAATTCACAACCACACAATTTAAATCCAAAGTTCACTGATATTTCCCGGGTTCCGGCGCCATTCAATGTAGCGAAGACGGCATGCTACATCGGAAGAATCAAATAACACGGTTTAAACTCAGTTTCTCATTTATCAACAATTTACAATCTTCAACTAACTCTTTAAATCCAAATCTAGCTCTGCCCTTCTAGTTGGCGACCTTTGCTTTTATATAACATTTTTCCCGCCAAAAATGTTATGTCATGATAATCATGCATATCATGTGCATCACAGATATCATGATTATTATGACATACATGTATTATAAATTTATAAGGAGAAAATATTCAGGAGAAGACTGGTAAGGAGACGACAAGGAGCGGGAAAGACAAGGAGCAGGACCAAGGAGCTATAAAATTAAGAAATAAAATAATAACAATAAACAATATTCGTGATCTTCACGACAATTGAGACAAAAGAAGAAAATGCTGATAATCAGCATTTTCTCCTTTTGCCTCAATATGTTCTATGCTATATTACTTACAAATTCAATATTTATCACCATCCATTTTGTTGTCTGCAGAAGCTACCAAATTGGACCACCCACGAATATGCTGCTTGGGAAATGTTTATACAAAAACTTCTCTTTAAGTCCTAAACATATATTTTCTCGTTTCTCTTTCTAGTCAAACGAGAAGCAGCCAAACCGAAACAGAGCGTGACGGAACTACTTTTGGAGAAACTTTCAACGATCGACCGCAAGGATATCCACCAACGTATTGACGTCAAACATCACGCGGAAGACATATACGGGGATCCCCGCTTTCTGCACGCGGACGGATCCAGCCTCAAATCGCGGGGAACCAACGATTTCGATACGGTCGGAGAAAAAGTAGATCTTCTTCTCAAAGAAGGCAAAGCTTTCATCACAGTTAAAGTTACCGCGGAACGAATAACTCCGGTCGACTTGGAGTTTAACGTCTGGCGTAAGAATCAAGCCATAGTCACGCGAATTATTGAAGTTGATTTATTGGCCACGGAACAGCGACGTAGACTGTATTATAAAGTAATGGAGGAACAAAATGACAGCACAAGAGGGTCCGCGCGGCGGGGTCATTTGGCTGGGCCAAACGAGACTATTTTAGACGGTCATCAAACACTGGATTTATTTTCGCGGATTCTCGGAGCGGCGGAGGGAGAAGGTGATAAAGAAGACATTACGGTTAAAACTAAACTGACAAATACAACGCGACCTTTTTCTTCGGGAATGGATCTTTTATACTAGAATAGTAGACCCTAATAACTGCACTCTTGAACCCTTTCCCAAAAGACAAACTGCTAGTGTAGTCCAATTCGACTGCTGCTCGACAAAATGGATATTAAACAATTAAGAATAAGTGTGCATTACATCACAGAAAATGTTGCGACAAAAGCAGAAAAGGCTAATTTATATATTGTTATCTGTTCAGTATTTTCCTCTTTTGTTCCTATGCTTTCCCGATCATTTCATTTAGGGGACGTCAAAATCAAGTCTTGTTTGGGAAAGGGTTAATGTTCATTGCCAGGGTCGTCCTGTTTAATGAAATTTTGCGTTGGCTAACCGAATATTCAATAATCCGTGACCATCAAGCTAAAAGGAACCTAATAGGAAGTGTGAAAAATATCGACCCTAGTCAGTCTGCGCAGTCCGCGCAGCCAGACTAGGGCCGACACTTTTCACTAGTATGGATTTTTCTAAATCTGGTATGTTTTTTTTCTATCTTACTATATGTTCATTTTTCGCATACAGTATCTGGTTGACTGTGCTGAGTCTGATCAGTACGTTTGTCAAACTTTGGATTTTTGGACTTCTGATAAGGTCCGTTTTTAGCATGACTGGTCACATATGAAAATGGTACATGACATTCAAAGTGAATGAGTGATAAAGAGGACGAACTTGTTATCATGACGATGTGAAGTTTTGATGTTTTTGGTTCGAATCCCGCCAGCAGACTCTGTCGGATAATGTCCTAGGTCAAATGTATTGTTTGTTAACCATTTCCCAAACGATAAAATATTAGGATGATCCACTTCAAAAACTGCTGCAAATTACAAAATGGTTGCTATTAAAGATAGGATTTGTGTAAAATATGGCATAGAACATATTGAGACAAAAGTAGAAACTGCTGGTTACCAGCAGTTTCTTCTTTTGTCTCAATGTTTTCCCAAGCTTTTTCACATAGGGACGCCAAAAGCAGGTCTTGTTTTGGGTAAGGGTTAAACATTATTTTGTACATTGTAAATAGTCGAAGGCATGCGATTTTACTTGGTAAGTATAATGTACATCTCCGCTTTTCTTAAAAATCTCAGAACTACAGCTTTAAGCAAGGTGTAGTTACGAGGTTTTTGAGGAACGGCGACTGAATCTTGTAAATATCCGACATGTCTATAATAGATGCTTTACTGCAATTTAAAATTTTAGTGCTATTTGGTTAAAATGTTATGCTGAAAATAAGAGCAAATTAATCTATTAAACCGTAATCAAACTGTAAATTGTATATAAAATAAGTTGATACATGTATGATATGTAGATTTACGTATGAAGAATTATGAAAAAAATGATACAAGTGTGTAAAAATGTTTTATCCAAAGCTTGATTAAAACTGGTGAGTAGACTTCATCCTGAAAGGTGTTGCAAGGATGTAAGCGATGAAAGCTTTCGAAATAGTTGATAATTACCTTAGAAATGCTTGCCATATAATTATGCGCCCCTTTAAAAACGGAAATTGGCGATAGGATACTTTGGTCAATTTCCGGGTGCCATCCGAGGGATACGTATTAGATAGAGGCTGTATAGTAGATTCTAGGCGACATAAACATTCAAATGCACGCATCGCATTGAATGTTTATTTCGCGTAGAATCTACTATACAGACTCTATCTGACTTAGTGTTCGCTAGCGGTTCATTGGAGGCTGGGCGTGGCTATCTAAAGACGTCACATAAACTAGCCGGCAGCCCGTTTATGCGAAAAAGAGCAGCGAAATTTTAAAATATACTGCAATTTCATTGGTCGAAAAAGTAGGTCGAACACTAAAGTCAGTCAAGGTCCGTTATCACTGTTTTCTCAAGCTTTCTGTATTTGCAACCTTAAATACCACGCGTTCTTTACTGTTGAAATAAGATG
Source organism: Fragum sueziense (assembly GCA_963680895.1). NCBI lineage: Eukaryota > Metazoa > Mollusca > Bivalvia > Cardiida > Cardiidae > Fragum > Fragum sueziense. Next base: position 34,507,317 of record OY804596.1, read on the forward strand.
TGCATGTTTCAAATAAGATTATAACTCTGTACAGTGTATTATATGCCTATCTTGCTATGTTTAAATGTAAAATGGCTGGTTGTTATTGTTTTGCTACGGCCTATATGAACCATAAAAATAAATGGAGAAAAATAGTTTGGTTCTACTATTATGTCATACTCCATGTACTCAAGTTATCGTCGCTTGTCAACAAAAACCTCGTAACTGCAGCTAGTTTAAACTGCACTTGTGAGCTTTTTATTGTAAAGTAGTGATATGCTAGGTCCACATTAACCGTGCTTTATCAGGTTGAGTTACTAAAATTAGTCGACACTTATCAATGCAGGAAACCACGCGTGACAACTTCAACAACAACAACAACAACAACAACAACAACAACAACAACAACAACAACAAGTTGCAGTACACTTAGAATGGCTCCTATATAACTCTATGTAAAATCCCCTTTTTCAACACATTATTAAACAATCCGCAACTTCAGTTATGGTCAAACTGTGTCTTAACTGGTACAGTTCCACCCTTGAACTCTTGAATTTCTGATAAATGAACCCACTATCATGGAGTGGATTTTTCAAAAAAATCAGTCGAACATACGTACCGTGTATTTTTCCACCCAACAAGAGCTGTCCGAAGACAGCGCGCTCGACTTTCTAAGTTTCTTAGTATAAAGGGAGCATAACTCCAAATATAGTGGAGCCAGGGCCATGGGCTCTGGTAGTGAGGTAGAGGGTGTGATGGTGAATAAATATTCCAAGTTTGGGTTGAATCCCTTTGATACTATGGAAGTTATTGATGCTTGAAAAAACTTTAACCTTTGTTGCAACGCCAACGCCGACGCCCGGATGACAGTATAAGCTCTCATTTTCTTCGAAAAGTCGAGCTAAAATGGAGACACCGGAAATGGCGGTCACGCGTATCCTTGCATCAAAACACACCAAATAGTCCTGAAAAGAAAGATGGATTCTGGCTCAAAAATGAGAAAACATGTCACAAAAAACATCCAATGAAAACCTTAGCTCAAAATCATTCATGCAGAGAGCAAGGTATCACCAGAACAGGGGCCATTTTTTTAAAAGAACTATTTTAGCCCCCCTACGACCTAGGAAGTACTTGCCCAGGTGACCTTACTCCAACAACAAAAACAACAACAAGTTCATATAAAAATCGTTGATAGATATGCTAATACGAGAACAATTTGATTCTAGGCAAATAAGGTGTAGGCAGGTCTTTAAAACGACACGTGATAAACAGTTATTGGCAAGCAAAAAAAAAAATTGTTTTGCTCGTCAACAAATTTTATCTGGTGATGTTTAAAAGATCTACCACATCCATCCATCAAATCGATGGCTTTTTGCATTTTCTGTTTTAAACCTTTTTTTTAAACAATCGGTCACGCCAACGTTACGAAAGGCAGAAATATTGTGGTTCCCCTTCGTGGTTTATTTTAGAACTGCAAGACACGAAAACAACGTGGTTTATTTTAGAACTGCAAGACACGAAAACAAGGCTGTCCCGTGAAATAGAGATTTACGGATTAGTACGAAATGGAGTACGAAATGGAAATGAAAATGAAATCAGGGGGATGTATCAGGATACTTGGAATATGGTGGCAGGCCACTCATATTTGCCTCAATGTAACTCTATGTGAAATACAGTTTTTCATACAGTGTCAAACCTTTATTTCATTTTAAGGAGTACTGTAGTAGTAATGGTCTGTGAAAGTGTCTGTGTCAATAGGTCATCTAAACTGGCAAGATTTAAAAACGCAAAAAGTACTTTTACAGATGGTTTCTACTAGATCTGCATAACGGATGCATAGTTATGTATAAGTGTATATGTAACAATTGTAAACATAACTGGGAAGAAAATGACCTTTAAAGTCATGAATATTATCTGAATGGACGTCCGTTTATGCCCAAATGCGATGACGTTGGGTGAGAGTCTGACACCAAGCAGGACGACGACAGCGAATCCCGGGTTCTCGCAGGCGATTTATCACCGTGTCACGATGTATCGGCCACCTTCCATTACCAACCATAGCATTTGCTGTAGACTGAGCCGTCATAAATCTGTTGCGTAAGTGACTTCGACGTATATAATTGTCTTGACGTACAGTTGTTACACGCGGCTGACCGGGACCTGGGTGGACTGCATTTGTTCTCTGGTCGTTTACCTGTCTCAGTAACCTTGAAAACACCACATCGGCTACATGAAAACGTCTAGCTACCTACGTTTGCGAACCACTGCCGGCCAAAAGCCCAAAATCTTGATTCCTGTCTGTCAAAATAACCCCTAAAATTTTGCATACCAAAATTATCCATAGTTGTCATGTGTTTTCAATGAGTGAATCAATTAGGCAGTTTGTACACAAAAAAAATCTTAGTGATTTTGCACGTGGTCTGAATGTACCAGGCACTAGATCATTTTGTGATGGGAGGTTTAGATATCCGGTTAGTTTACAGAATACACCACAGAATCGCTGGGTCGGGAGGGGTATACATTATCCTATGTATGTGCCCAAATTATGGTGCCGATCGAGGCAGCAGGAAAAGAATGGTTAAAAATTGTTTTTTTTTTTTGCGTTTCTAAATCGCGCGAGTTTACAATAAAGAGAGCTACATAGCTACCAGGTGGAATAATATACCCCACCCACACACACACACAAATACGAAGCAGAGAGTGGTATATTGATCTCGCAATATTTGTGCGTCCGTCCGTAGATCCTTTTTCATTTCCGTGCGCTAACTCAAGAAGCGTTTGACCTAGGTCCATGAAACTTTACAACGTTGTTTTGATTGTCCCAAGGAGAAGCCATATTGTTTTTGATCACAAAGCACTTTTTCAGTAACAAAGCACAGCGGGTGCGCAAATGTCCGACTGGCGACAGTTTTAGGGTAGTCGAATCAAAAGGTGTTGCATAAATTTAAAAATTCTTGCCGAAGGCCGAATATTGCATTAAATAGCCAAGTAAACATTGAGCAGAAAGGAGAAAATGTTGGTTGTAAGCAATTACTTCTTCTCGCTCAATGTTATTTTGTAATAAGTGTAAATTTTATGTACTGTGAATTTTTTATATTGACCCACACTTCCAACACAAACTTATTTTTGTGAATAGTTTTGTACATGCGAATACTTTTCAATTTTATTCTTCTAAGAAAAACCCCTATGCACGACTAAATTAATATGACATTTACTTGTTTATTTTTGCCGTGCTTCACCAGTAATATCCAGAGTCGGTGTTCAAATCCATTAATTTAGTGCTTCAACTGCAACTCGAACACGTTGCCTACTACCGATAGGAATCAGCGTTACCAAAAAGTTTACAAGATGTATACTCTGTAAGATTTTAGACAAGATGAATATTTTAGACATTTTTCACTCGAAGTGCCTAAATTTGGTATTCAAGCCAGCTGATTGGTCTTTGAAACGGACAAAGCTGTGGTGTCATTTGCTGTCGTAGTCCGTAATTTTAGCGCGGTTTGTCAACCATGCATAGATTACACAATGTATGACAAAAAATCTGCCAAATAATGATTCTTAAACGACTTTTTACCAGCAACAAATTCGAATTAATCTTTATCAAAACTTGCCCCTTTTCGTCAGGCATGCACGAGCTATTCCCTTTTTCAGAGTGATTGGCTTTTTTCGACGCATCCATAGCTGGGTAACTACTCAGGCTCAGGAACCTCTCACCTCTCATGGAACGGATTATTTTCAGCTACACAAATGGCAACCGTAACAATTGGGAAATGTTACTGTCCAATCAGTTTCCAGACTGACTTCGGGAGCGGAGATTAGAGTCGGTCATGTACTAGACACAGACATAATCAGATCTTCGGATATAATTGTGTCAAGTACATCGAGGATGGCTGAACCCGCCAGTAGACGGATTTGTTCAGCGACGAACCACGCTTCACACCTTAAATAATCAAAGGACGGACTCGAATCGACCAGAGCTCTACCCTGGCGTTATCGAAGTCGACACTTTTTCTTCATGGTCGGTCATGGTTTAGGGCAGGATCAAACATCATGAAAGGCACAACTTGTCGTGTTTTCGTAATTGACACAAGAGGTGGATATCCCTCTTCTGATAAAAAAACACCCTTCTGTGACGTGAAGTTTAGCTCTTCTTCTGTGAATGAGATTTTTTTCTGTACAGATGCCATCTGCAGTTTGTATTTGATCCAATTATTGGCTGCTCAAATTTCGTTTCTTTCGATGAAATAATAAATGTGATATACAAAATTAAACATATATTTGCATTTGAAGTGTATTTTAGCACATATATTTCAATTCTATCTATTATCAAAAGGGAATACCGGTACATAAAAAGAAAAAAGAGAAAAGACAACGTAGGATTTGAACCTACCACCTCCGAATTAAAACACGTTCACTCAACACAGAAATAGGGGAACCATCATCACGTATGCTGAGATGCTCCCTCCCCCCCTACAATTTATCTCGGTTTCGTATTCGTATTCCATTTCGTACTAATTCGTAAATCTCTAATAGGATATGATGCTACGCAGAGATTTTTCTATAATATCGATATTCGGCTCCAATGTCGCTCTTGTTATAGATTCTAATACAAATTGGTTCGGCGGTCGTATTCGCGGTATTCAAATGGAGAGAAATTGGCTGATTGTGTAGATTTTACTAACACTGTTGTGCCCGCAGACTTTGAATGGAATTGGGATAATATTGGTTCACTATGGATTCGGATCAGAAAGGTGTGTAAAACTTCGTTTGTTTAACCCATTACCACACAATGACGCATCTCAATGTAAAGACCAATGAAAATATTGTGGAAAATGAAGAAAGTGCTTGCAAAAATCAGGCGTATGACCCCAAGTTATCTGTATAAGTCAGTGTAATTAATATACTCCTTTCCAAAATAGGGTCCGATTCTGGTATCCACGTTGAATAAAAGATTTGAGAAAATGATGAAAATCAACCTTGTCACACTTTGTTCTGATATTACCTCTGCACTAGGCCTATTATACACTCATTATATTTCTCTATGTATACGCCCACTTTGTCTCTTCAAACTGTACTATCTTATGAACAGAGCACATTATCTCTAGATTCCATTTCGATAGAATGAGCTCTGTTCTCGCGGGGTCATTTCACGTCTAATCTCGGGGCCTTGGCGGGATTTCAGTATCCAATCGTTGGCGATACACAACAAAACAATTTAAAAAGCTGATACAAACTTTAATTGGCTGACGCTTCAAATTACCGGCTTCAGCCAAAAATAGAAGCGACGTAATGTATACGTAATCAAACTGAATGATTTTGATTCGATAATTCAAATGTTACCGGCTTCAGCCAAAAATAGAAGCGACGTAATGTATACGTAATGATCATGCAAGATAAAACTGAATGATTTTGATTCGATAATTCAAATGGTGTGCTATAATTAGATAATGACGACCAAATAGGCTGTTCGCGTACCGAAAACTGCAGAGGTCATATTTGATGGTTTAATCAATAGACCTCGGCAATGGAGAGTATTCAAACTGGAGCTGTGTAAAGTTTGCCGTTTGGGAAATCGTTAAAAATAACAACTCACTATCAAGACACATACGCAGAAAGAAGAAAATCAGGTTGTCCTACAAACCTAGAAACAGTACTACGCAGCTATTTGCAATAATATTGATGTTAGGGTCGTCAATACCGCTCTTTCTATAGATTTCCCTGCAAATTGGTTCCACGGTCGTGTTCAAATGGAGCGAAATTGGCTGATTGTATAGATTATAGGTTCATTGTTGTGTCGTCAAACATTTTTTCTGGATTTTGGATGATCTTAATGCATGATGGACTCGGATCAAAAGGGTATATCATTCTTTTTTTTTCTTTTTTTCTGGGGTTAAAATTCCTTCGACAATTTTCGACAACGGAAAAGCTGATTTTCTGGGTCTTTTATTGGTGTCACCAGTACTTTGCTAGGACTGTTGTATGGGTTTATTAAAAATATACCCAATTGACCAGTGGTGCGACTGGAATTCGAACTAGCACCTATGGCAATGCGTGTTTTATAGGTAAAAAACGCATTTAGATATGCTGAATGACGGGAAAAGAGAAAACAGATTGTCCTTAAAACAGAAATAATGCTTCGCAGCTATATTGCTATAATATTGATGTTTGGGGCGTCAATGCCGCCCTTTCTATAGATTTCCATACAAATTGGTTCCACGGTCGTGTTCAAATAGTGCGAAATTGCGTCGCTTTTCAACAAAAACCTCCTAACTGCAGCTGCAGTTACGAGGTTTTTGTTGCAATGCATCGGCCAGCTGATTGTGTAGATTCTAGGAGCACTATAATTGTGCCGTCAAACATTTTTCCTGGCTTTGTATATAAGTTTAATACATTGTGAATTCAGATCAGAATGGTATGTATTGCGCTCAACCCTTTCCTAAACGGCAAAACTAAGACTCTTCCTAATCAAAAGCTGCTGCAGACGATAAGTTGAATCCAGATTAAGATTGGATTCAACGTTGCTATCCCACCAGACTTCATGGAAACGTACACATGAAAGAATCGCTCGCTTCAATATAGCTTTTGTCTAATTTCTCAGAAGACAGAATCTGGTGAGATAAAGAACATTCGAAAGTGCCATACCGGATTTTGTCTTTTACACACTAAACACCGAGGTTTTCCCAAGCGTTCAAATGCAAGCATTTTTCAGGATAGATGTGTACGTTTCCCACTTTTTTTGGCGAAGGGAAATTCTTGCGCTTGAATGTTTGAAAAAGAAGAAGAACTCTAACGGAATCTCTTCAGTCTGACAAGGGTTGAATTTTCTCTGTCGAAGATAATTTTCTGAATATAGAATATAGAAATCAAGCAGAATTCATAAAATGACGATACATTTTGCTTTTGTAGACATACCTCCTAGTCAACATCACGTGGCCCCACAAACATGGCGAGAAGAGGAGACAGTTCGTCTGACAGACATTTCCCTCGAACCCGAAGATCAGAGGATCGAGCACGGGTTCCAACAAGAACCAAACCCACCACAATACTTTCAGCAAGCCAATGTACCTCAGGGCCAACTTCAGCAGTCCTATCCGGGTCAATACCCTCCCCCGGGGGCGGGGCAGGTCAGCCCAAACCATCCAGTGCCAGGTTCGTTCCCGCAGAAGGACGCCCGAATGTATCATCAGCAACAACAGCAACAAATGCCCCCACAACAACAGCCCAATTACCCGCCCGGGACGGTTTTATACCAGACCGGAACTAACTACTCACCCGGGGGAACCAGTCCCTATGGTCAACCGGCTGGTGCCCAGCTGTATCCCGGATATGGTACCACGCAGCAAATGGTAAATGATATAATGTTTCTTTTCAACAAAAAACATTGTAACTGCAGCTGGTTTTAAACTGCAGTTACGAGGTTTTTGTCGAAAAGCAATAATTTAGTCTTCCAATAAACACAATTGAACTTAAGGTATTCCATCCATCATTAGATACGAAACACATCGTGTAACTTTGGGCGTCATCTAAGGCAACGGAAACTGACGAGGGTATATCATCGTTAATTTCCGTCGACACTAATGACGCCCGAAATTGCACGAAATATACAGAAGCTATAAAACTACGGGTATACTGTCAACCAGCATTTTGTCTGCTCGTCCGATTGGTGTTTCTTATTTCTCAGAATAAAACGTTTTTTGAGTTGATTATGATACTAATTGTTATCTAATGCTTTCGGACGTTTTGATGTCATTAAGGTCACAAAGAAAAGTCTTTTTTTTTCAGAAAAAAAAAGCGTAAGAGTACTCTCACAATGAGAAATTATTCGACATCAGAATATATTACTTATTTCCGTCCGTCGTTAGTGAGATTTTCTGGAACGGTTACCATAGCAACAAAAATCAATAGATATCCCAATCTCTCTATGTTTCCTATTTCCATATTTGCCTGTTCATTCCCGTCTTGTTTCTTATGTCCGGAACTAATCTTTGAGAGGAAATCATTTGCATTTAATTCTAATCATTCAATTCTTTGATGGTATCTACCGTTTTACCCTTTCCAAAATAAGCCGTGGTGTTAACGATGGAGTTACTCAACGTGTATCCAAACATTTAGAGAAACGAAGAAAATGCGGCTAACCAGAATGATTTTTTGTATTCCATGAATAAACATTATTATAGTCTACTTTAACAAATTCACGTTATATTTCCTCTTTTTATTCCATCAAATGGATTAGATTAGGATGTAAATCAATTTGGAAAGGGTAAGGTGATAGCTTTCCGACAAATCATTATAGGCTCGGTCACTCGAAGTCTATGGTCAATGATTTCAATATCTCTATAATGAGCATTTCGTTTTTCTATAAGGGAATCTTTGAATATTTATTAGCTTGCATCGACAGATATCTCAATTAGGGATCTCAAAATACAGAAGACTTCATATATTGCGAATCGTCCATTTACGCTCAGTCTCACAAAAAGGAATCGCGTGGGAAGAGTGAAAACTATCGACCATTATTAGTCTGTCCGAATTGTGCATGCTAACCTGAATCGATACTTTTCGATCTTATACGATTTTCTCTGAATCTAAAACGCTATTCCTATCTCACCATTAAGTTCATTTCCGTAGTGCGGTGCTTGGTTGAACTCTGCTTAGACTGAAACTTTTATCATATTAATTTAACACTCGTTGTGTCGAAGTAAGAAGGGCCGTGAACATATCTCGACATAGGGCCTATACGGAATTCGACTCAGTTCGTGTTCAGTTTTGATGATTTCTTTTTTTAAAAATTATTAAAGTGACATTTCAGGATTACTTTTACATAAATTTTTCTTTATTCTTTCTGAAAGAGCATGTTTTCTTATGGAAATTCTGAAAATTTCAAGCCAAAATGTTGTGCCGTTTACGAGGAATATATATTTTTGTGTTAAAATTAAACAAATTGTTGTCCACAACATTTCAGATTTATGTAGAATTTGTCATTTCTATCTCAACTTTAAAGGCATATTTTTCGCTTATAAATAACAACTTCAAAAAACTGATAGCATTTCTAAGCATTAGAATAAACAATCTTTGCATCAATATATACTTTTTAAAAATGTAATAAATGTGGAATGTCACTTTAATACATTCGTGTATATAGGATGGTCATCAACTACGTTTATATTTTAAATACAGCTGGAAAAGGAAATAAATTGCTCTAAATGAGCATTTTCTATCCTTTTCCTACTATATTTCCGTAGCTATATCTATTTCAAAATGATTTCGTGTAGAATTTTTTATGATGACGGGACTAGATTTTCACTTCGACTTAAGCTGAAATTCAACTTAACAAAAAGAATGACAACCATATTAGTGTTACAGGTTTCTTGGGTAGTGTCTCTTCCAGCGTGAACAGTCACTTTTCTGTTCTGGATTCTTTGAATATTTATTATCTTGCATCAACGAATGTCTCAAGTCGGGTTCACAAATGCAGAAAACTTCATAAATGGCGAATCCCCCATTTACATTAATGCATTGACACTTTCCCAGACAAGACCTGGTTTTGACGTCCCTGGAAGAAATGGCATGGGAAAACATTGAAACAAAAGAAGAAACTGCTGATAACCAGCAGTTTCTCCTTTTGTCTCAATATTTTCTGTGTCATATTTTTCACAAATTATATCTTTAATAACATCCATTGTCATTTGTGGCAGTTTTTGAAGTGGATCAACCTAAAATTCTGTCGTTTGGGAAAGGGTTAATGCATTGACACTATCCCAGACAACCATTTTTCAGACGTTCGACTTCAAAATTCCAAGTTTTCGCAGATGAATGCGTTGAACAGCTGAAATACAGTAGAGTAGGAAGTTTTGTGGGAAAATGAGAATATTGACAATCACTATTTTCTATTTTTCACTTGTCATAGGCATTTCCTATAAAGGAATACGAGTCTGAGATTGATTTTGAAAGGGTTTACCCTTTCTCAAACAGGACCTGGTTTTGTCAACCTTAACAATTGGCATGGGAACACATAGAGAGAAAAGAAAAGAAAAGCACTGATAACCAGTAATTTCTACTTTTCCCTCAATATTTTTTGCCCTATTTTACAAAGTATCTGTCTTTGGCAATACTTTTTATCGACTGCGACACATAATAATTATACGCACCTTAAAATTTGACGTTTGGGTGTTGATAAAGAAGAATTGTGTATATTATATAGTACATAAAGTATCGAGACAAAAAAGAAACTGCTGGTTGTCATCTTTTTACTACTTTTGTGTCAATGTTTTCCCGAAACCTTTGTAGATCTTTTAGGAAAATAAAACAGGTCCTTGTTTGGGACAGGGGTAATGGAATTCATGGAAGACTTTCTTATCTGTAACAGTCGGCAGAATTCTAATCGTATCATCTGAAACAATGTCTTCCCAGGAAAATATTGTGTAAGTTTTTGCGTTTCCATGGCAACGATACCATATTTGCACATTTCTTATTTGTTTTAACTTGGATGAAATATGCATAGGCCTACATGCATTGCATTTTGGCATATAGTTTGCATAATTATTGTTGGTATTTTCTAAACATCCAGTGTAGAAGAAGCGCACACTGTTGTTTTAGTAACTTTTCAAAGGGTTTTAACCCTTTTCCAAACAACAAAATTTTAGGGTGATCCACTTCAAAAACTGCCACAAATGACCAAACGGATGTTACCAAAGATGGCATTTGTGTAAAATATGGTATAGAAAATATTGAGACAAAAGGAGAAACTGCTGGTTATCAGCAGTTTCTCCTTTTGTCTCAATGTTTTCCCAAGCCTACTAGTATTTCCATAGGGACGTCAAAACCAGGTCTTGTTTGGGAAAGGGTTAAATGAGTCAATTTCAAAATACGCAGTTTTTTTAGACCAGTAAATCATGAAAAATAATTGTCGAATATTGTAATTTTTGTGTTCTCAATTTGTTGTTAGATTATTAATAATATGTTTTAAATCATTTTCCACCCTGGATTGTTGGTGTGTAGCTTCTAAATCGGTTATTAACCATGTGTTCCGGACAAAAATGTCTTTGGTGTTCCGGTTAAATAAAGGTATGAAATTGATATAGATTAAAAGAGATTTCACATTTTTTTCACCAAATTACATTCTAAAATGTCAATAGCTAATAAATAATAGAAAAGAATCATTTTGGATGCATAATTACATAATAATTTACAGGAAAGTATCTTTGTCTGCTGAAGTTGGAAAAAATCAAACATTTTAGTCTCAAAATTTCTTATTTGAGTCCAAATGTCCAGAAAAGTTTCAATCGTCAAAATTAGTATGTCCAATTTGCTTTATATAACTAGTACTTTTGATGCATTTGCTTGATCAGTTTTCTTGGAAAATAAATTCAACATTACCGGAACACCAAAGACATTAGCGGAACACCAAAGACATCAACATAACCCCAAAGAAAATCATCTGTTTTCTTTGCTTTAGAATGTTTATTTTGCATTGATTTAGGTTGAAACTGGCAGCTAATATTTGTCCCATGTGATTCCGCTTCCCGCAACGCACATCAGAACGCTTGACAAATTAAAATGCCAATGAAAAGTCCAAGCTTAACCTCCAGTAAAATCCAACCTCCTTTAAGACATGAATTCAGTAACACGGCATGAGCCGAAAGATATAGCAATGCAAAGAGATATAGTTAATGTGTAATAATTTAGGATTTTAATGCATTAATATAAAACATTTTGGGTAATACTGTTCTAGCATTTACCGTCTGTCAGCCTGCCCGTCAGTTCAAAACTTGGAATTGGCATTTCTCTAAAACAATGGACAAAGAAAGCTAACATTTGGTAAGTAATGATTGTTCAATGATATCTTTATGCTCCATTCATTCAGACATTCCCAAAATTTCATTTTCAACCCTTAACATGAAATTCCCCTTAAAACATCGAGCGAAACCTAGATTTGGCATTTTCTCTAAAATTATTACACGAACAAAGCTGAAATTTGGTATGTTACCTTACTTTAATAATATCTATCTGATCCATGCAATCTGACACACATCAGTGCCATTTTATTTTTGTCTTTGGCGTTCCAGTGCTCAGACCGGAACACCAAGGACTGGAACACCAAGGACAATTTCACACTAATTTGCAAAAATATAAGTGAAAATCGGGTATTTGTTAAATCTACTATTGAAAGCATTTACTGTACTTTAAGTCAGATATACCCGACAAATATCTAATAAAAAGGTACCTTGCAAAGTATTATAAAGTGCGTCATCCCAAAGACAAACAAAAAAAGTACTGTACAAGTTGACAGCCTTCTTTTTCAATTTATTAACAAGACACAAAATAAATTCTTCCTCTTTCAATTGTAATGTATGAGCCTACGATAGCTTTTCAAAAGGAGGTACATGATTTGTGTCTACATCTAATTAAGATTGCATTTCTTTGACCTTTTAGACACTGGAACACCAAAGACAAAAATCTGTGGGACAAGGATATATGATGGTTTTTTTACCATTTACATAATATCATTTGGGTAACTGGTATATTCAAAGTGTAATTTAACATATTGTCATGCAAACTAACCCAAAAAAGTTTTTCAATTACGGTTAAAAGTAGTTATCTTTGCTGGTCAAAACCAATGAGGGTAGCAGTGGGACAAAGCAAATTTACACATTTCAGGCTATATAACATGTAAAATATCTCACTAAAGCATGTAACATGCTATACTTTTATGCTTAATCTACACAATTACATTGGTATGGACTCATTTTTACCATTAATGTTTATTTGATTACTCAAATGTACAAGTTATCACACGTGGACAAGAAAACCTGCGAATTTTGAAAACGACTCAAATGATTTTTTTTCTGAATCTGTCACTCCAGGGATCTTGAGTTTGAATCCCCGCTCGGCCAATATTCGTTCTTACATTTATGTGAGAGAGCAGCTGGAGGCTCGGACTGGATATTGAGGTAGTAGGCCCTACTGGTAGGAGTCCACGGTTAGGTGCTCTAACCGCTACGATGTAACTACATCATTTGAAAGATTCGTTATCCCCCAATCCATCAGATAAAAAAGGGACATAACATTCCAATTTCATTTTTTTAAAGTATGTCTTGGTGCAAAGATTGCTTATTCTAAAGCATAGAAATGCTATCAGTCTTTTTAAGTTGTTATTTATATGCGAAAAATAGGCCTTTAATGTTGAGACAGAAATCACAAATTCTATATAAATCTGGGCTGTTGTCCACAGCAATTTGTTTAATCTTAGCACTTAAATACATGTATAATTATATTTCTCGTAAACGGTTCGATATTTTGCCTTGAAAATTCCAGAATTTTCATAAGAATATTTACTTCTTCAGATAAAATAAAAGTAAAATTTATGAAAAATAAATGTGAAATGTCACTTTAATATTGTTACCAACAAATCATGAAGTAGAGATAATTGGAAAACATTTAAAGAAAAGATAAAAAAAGTCAATGAACCACATTTCCTCCTTTCCTTTCAATGTTTACCTTACCAAGACGCTTCCATTTTCTTAATTTCTTTTCTTTTTTGCTATGTTCATTTTGTCGTCTTGGACACATTTGAATTTGGCAAGCAAGAAGTCTTATCATTTGTAAAAGGGCTGAAAGTAAGTGTGATAAAATAGCATTGTCAAGTTTACGGTCACGTCCTCCTCATAAGAGCGTACATGTAATTATGATTTACGCATGACAAAATGTCAGAAATATCCGAAGTTCATGTATGTCGCATCTATTTATTCTGCCAAATACAGAAATTCCATATATCTTGTTGGTTGCTATGACAACCGAATCCATCGTCCATAACCTCTAATTTCGTGTAATTTTGTGGACAGGATAATGTCTTGTTACGATATTATACAATGTAACTTTCTTCTTAACCCATTACCAGACAACAAAATTTTTGACCATTCCAAAGTCAAAAATGTTGCAGACGACAACTTCAAGTGTATGGAATTTTACATTTTTTGTTGCGTTTGTTTAGAAAACAATGTGGGAAATGAAGAAATTGCTTGCCACAAGCAATTTCTTCATTTTCCACAATGTTTTCCCAAGTCTTTTCTTGTGAGGCAGTCAAAAGGCGTCACTGTGCAGTAATGGGTGCAAACGACGAAAATTACAAAAGAACATGAAACGTCACTTTTTTAACGTAGTCCACCCCTAATAAGATTCACTCGACGTCGGAAAGTTTCTTGTGACGTCGTTAACATTCATTGCCTACTCGAACCTATTCGGGCGACGGTGTAAACATTTGCTTGAGAACGTTCCACGGCCGAATGTTTACGAGGTCTCCCGCATATTTCCGACGTCACGTGAATCTCATTAGGTTTGGACTACCTTAAAACGAGTCATAATATTAAAGCGTGTTTAAAAGTCTTGAACGATAAGCAACAACAATTTGACAGAGCTCTTATGATTATTCGATAAAACCAGTCAGTATTGAGGGTTCGTTTCATTGCCGACAATCATTTAACCCATTACCAAACGACAAAATTTTTGGGAGCTCCAAATTCAAAGATGTTGCAGACGACAATTAAAACTGGATGAAAATTTACATTTATTGGTCTTTTTGTGTAGAAAAAATTGTGGGAAATGAAGAAATTGCTTGTCACAAGCAATTTCTTCATTTTCCACAATGTTTCCCAAGCCTTTTCTTCAGTGGGAGTCAAAAAGCGTCACTGTGCAGTAACGGGTTAAGGATTACAACCCATTATTTTCTTAAACAAATTTTCGTGCATCTTCGGAAGTCATCCTTGGCAACGGAAATTCTTTCTCTAGTCTAAGTATTCAAAGAATCGTTGACCATAACAGTATGTTGTTTATCGGCTAAAATCAATCAATCTAATAATTAATCAATGATTTTATCAACTGAATCATCTTTCCTCTAATTTCAACAGGGAATGGCCCCAGGACCACAAGCTAACACTGGCAGTGTAACATTTGTCGACCCCACGATGATGCAGAAAGCACCAAAAGACTACATGTGTCTATCTATTCATACCTCTAAAATCTAATCTCATACTTTTCAATCAAAGTGAATGTTTATTCTTGGTTACATTTTTCTGATTTCAGCAGGGAATGACCCCAGGACCACAAGCTAACACGGGAAGTGTAACGTTTGTAGATCCCACAATGATGCAGAAAGCACCTAAAGACTACATGTGTCTATCTATTTTGGCCTGTCTCTTAAAATTAACTAATATTTTAAAAATAAGTCAAAATGAAATCACTCAATTAATTAAGACCACCACTAATGACATTCACACGGCATCGAGATTATTTGGGCGACGTCATAAACATTCGGCGGCGGAATCTTCCACCGCGGAATGTTTACGACGTCGCCCGAATAGGTTTGCATACGTAACAACTACATGTATTTAAGTCGACGCACGAAAAATTCCGACGTCGTGTGAATCTCATTAGGGTTGGACTACCTTAAATCAATTGTTCTCTTATTTCAGCAGGGAATGACACCAGGACCACAAGCCAACACTGGCAGTGTAACATTCGTAGATCCTACTATGATGCAGAAGGCACCTAAAGACTAGGCCTACATGTATCTATATCCATTCTTACCTCTAAAATCTAATCACATACTTTTCAATCAAAGTGAATTTTTATTCTTGATTATAATTTTCTGATTTTAGCAGGGAATGACCCCAGGACCACAAGCCAACACTGGCAGTGTAACGTTTGTCGACCCCACATTGACGCAGAAAGCACCCAAAGACTACATGTGTCTATCCATTCGTACCTCTAAAATCTAATCACATACTTTTCAATCAAAGTTAATTTGTATTCTTGATTATATTTTTCTGATTTTAGCAGGGAATGACCCCAGGACCACAAGCAAACACTGGCAGTGTAACGTTCGTAGATCCTACCATGATGCAGAAAGCACCTAAAGACTACATGTGTCTATCCATTCTTACATCTAAAATCTAATCACATACTTTTCAATCAGAGTGAATTTTTATTCTTGATTATATTTTTCTGATTCTAGCAGGGAATGACCCCAGGACCACAAGCCAACACTGGCAGTGTAACGTTTGTAGATCCCACAATGATGCAGAAAGCACCAAAAGACTACATGTGTCTATCCATTCTGGCCTGTCTCTTCTGTTTCTGTCCCACCGGCTGTGCTGCCATATATTTTTCATCGCAGGTAGGCTTACTTATACTGTTTGTCTTACAGGTTGAAAACCTTTATTAGTCAGCGAGGCTCTCTAGTCTCAGCCTCGCTGGCTTTAGTACACAGAATATAATATACAAATTGTTCAAGTTTTTGGCGATTACCTCACAACACCAGGCCGCGGCCTTAGCGCAGTTGGTAGCGCATCTGACCCTCATTCGAGAGGTCCCGGGTTCGATACCCGGCCGCGGCTGATACCCTTTCTGACAAAATTGTCACCCACCAATGGGTTTGAAATCGTTAACCTAAGTGGGCGAGCAGCTGGAGGCTCGGTAAGGGTATTGTGGTAGTACTGGTTTAAGAAACAACAGGAATCCATGGGTAGGTGCTCCAGCCGCCGCGATATGACCCTGGTAGTTGAAAACGGCGTAAAACCCCAATAAACTCAAACCTCACAACACCAAAACCCAATAATCAATCCGCTTGAGAAAATAGTTCTAGTTCTATTCTGCTATATAAAAAACAAGTTAACATATTGTCATCAAGTAAGAACACGTCTTTACTGTTAATGGTATAAAGGTTACATAATAAAGTTTGTTGGTGAATAAAATATCTGCGATTGTGTATTTTTGACCAGTCTCGCGAAAAGGAACCATCTAGAAAGTTTGAAAAGTATTAAAACGCGGTGTTTGGTTGATAGAATTCTTCTTGAAATTACATGATTTTTTTTCATTACATCGGTTTTATTGACTTTCCAGATAATAATCTCTTTCGCAGTGACGGGTCAGGTATTGCTGCTTTTTAACACAACCCTCGTGACTGAAGCTAAAGCAAACTGCAGTTACGAGTTTGTGTTGAAAACCATCGATGTATTCTCATAAAAATTACCCACATTATTGTTTTTGACATAATTATGGCATTTTCAACATACAGTCGACACTCGATGTGTCGAAATCAGAGGGGTCGTCAAAATACAAAAACATATCCGTAGCTCGACTCATCCGATTTTGATTTTTTTGATATTTAACCATTTTTGATGGGCATTACATTTGTCGATGATTAAAATATAGTAGGAAAAGGAAAGAAATTGCTCGACACGAGCAATTTCTATCCTTTTCCTACTAAATTTCAATGGATGTAACTGTTTCGAAATCATTTTGTTAATCCATTGTTGAGTACGGGACATTATTTTCACTTCGACTTAAGCGGAATTTCGACTTATCAGATGTCGACATAACGAGTGTCGATTGTACATACAAAGTGACACCAATGACGTTATCCACATATCTTTATGCTTACCTTTTTTATTTTTATGCTCCCCGGCCGTCCGTCCGGCCGTCCATAGCCATATCTCAGCAACCCTTGAACCAAATTCAATGAAACTTCACATGTGAACTCCCTATGATAATCCCTAGGGACCTTTTTCTCCGTTTCTTAATTTGAGGCTGCGTCATGGAAAAGGGGGCCTTAATGTAAAATTTAGATTTTCTCTTATTGCTCTCCATCCAATTTGCAATGTTCTAGACCATATTCTATAAACAATGTGTGTAAAAAATTGTCCGTCATGGAAAAAGGGGGCTTAATGTATGATAGTTTTTATTTTATGACAAACACTTATTCGGAGAGCATAATCCGTCTATGACGGCTCTTGTATTTTTCAGACAAAAGATTCCATCAGTCAAGGCAACATGGCCGAAGCTCAAGCCCGATCCAAGACCACGTTAAAGTTGATCAAGATCAGTGCTGTAGTTTTCGTTATTGGAACTATTGTTGGTTTGTTGTGGAGATTCGTTATCTCCGCCTATATACTTGGTACTTCAAAAGATATCAGCCGAAGCTATTATGATTATTAAACGCCTTGCGAATGGCAAAATTTTAGACGGATTCAAAAGCCGACCCATCACCAAAATATATAGATGTCCAAGCTTATAAATTATGTCAAAAGTTTAATGATAGAATTCATATATCGACCAAAACATTTGACATAACAACATGGCGCGAAAGTATCGAAGCAAAGGAAGAAAAAGCTGATAATCTGCATTTTCTTCTTTTGTCTCAATGTTTTCCGAAACGTTCTTTTTCGAACAAATACCTCTAAGTTATGACACCAATTACGACGCTGGGTTGTTATATTGAGGCAACCGTGAACGTTGCAGTAAAACCGTTCCTCGGAAGATTGGTCAAGACCAATACTGTAGTTTTCGTTATTGGAACTATTGTGGGTTTGTTATGGAGATTCGTCATCTCTGCCTATATACTTGGTACTTCAAAAGATATCAGTCGAAGCTATTATGATTATTAACCCTTTCGCAAAAAAGGCCTGGTTTTTGACGTTCCTCAGAGAAATGACTTGGGAAATCATTGAGACAAAAGAAGAAACTGCTGATAACCAGCAGTTTCTCCTTTGCCTCAATATTTTCTTGACCATAATATACACAATTTCCATATGAATTTATAGCCATGTTTTCTAATGAAGCAGCTTTTGAATTGGAAAAGTCTAATTTTTCTCCGTTTGGGAAAGGGTTAAACGTTTACCAAAATCGCAAATACTGACATTGATCCTATTAAACGCTGATTCAGACGACAAAAGGAATGTCACTATGTTGTAAGATAGGATTTATGTATGCAGAATATGACTGGGAAACTATCGAGATAAAAGATGTATGACGTATCGTTATCATATGGACGCAATGCCGAAGCAAAATCATTTCTCGACAGATTGGCCAATATCAGTGAAGCTCAAGCCCGATCCAAGACCACATTAAAGTTGATCAAGATCAGTGTTGTAGTTTTTGTTATTGGAACTATTGTGGGTTTGTTATGGCGGTTCGTTATCTCTGCCTATATACTTGGTACTTCACAAGATGTGAGCCGGAGCTATTATGATTATTAAATGTTTACTACATAGCAAACATCAGACAGATCCATTCTAAAGCTTGTCCAAGCGACAGAATTGTGTACAAAAAGCGCAGAAAGTAATGAGACAACTTGGGTATAATAATGTTGCTTATTAGCAAATTCTCAAGGTTACCTAGAGCTTTTCCTACGAGGTAGGCCAAAGACATGGTTTCATTTGAAAAGCATTTTGCAAAAAATGTATATTTTCGTGTCTATGATAGCCTATACGTTAATGCAATTCCTTCGTCGGTGGTAAAGCCGGTACAAACGGTCATGAATGGTATTATATCAATGGAAATATCTTGTCGGAACAATTGAACTTCAAGAAATGTCTCACAAATGAACAGAATTTCATAGGCGGAAATGATCTCAAAAGCGTTAAAATATCTCTTCTCTGAAAATCAAGAATCTAGTGTACTAGGGGAGGTAACCAGATACACACCCATCGACAGAGGATGTAACCATCTCGTGCTCTCCCGCCACCATTACCAGTGGTACTCGTTATTATATAATGCACAATAATAATAATGGAGTTTTATGGCCGTACGACTTTACAAAAGCCGACGACGGTCCAGAACCGGGGAGAACTCGGCTACTACAGTCCGGTCAAGATATCATGGCCCATGTTTACAAAAGTTACACATAAACAACACAATATCAAACTCAAAACTACCGTAATGTTGCATGGTTCGAAACTTGCAGGTGTCTTCTATCTGTACGATACGAACCAACACAAGAAAACTTGTATTTAAAAGTATTGACGTTTTACCCTTTGTATACATTTTTGAAATTATAAACAATCATGAGCCAAAATGTTTTGCCCGGACTATAAAATGAGTGAACATCGATTTCTCAGTAAATTTTCCTGTCGTAAACGTCTGGTTTTGTAAACAAATAGGATTGATTTAGGCTAGGTTTGGTAAACAATTGCTTGTGTTCCTGCAAATAAATTCAACGATTAAAAAAGTATGTTACCAGAGCAACAGATAAGATAAGAGTGGGTAACTGCATTCTAGAATAATTAATATTTCACATCCAACTCCTGTGTTGCGGGGTCTCATTTGAATCGTCTCGGAGAGACGATTTCAACGAGTACCCACAATACAGGGTTTTTGAACAGTCAGGCCCTGCGTATCTGCTACTCTGGTGACACTAATATAGTGACGTTACCAAATTCAAGACTTGGCCTTCAAAAGCAGCGTTGCCGGATATTCCCAGGTATAGCTATCTGCAAAATGGTCCATCATGGTATTTGATACCACCATGGATCAAGATCAGTCTGTTTCAAAAATCAGTCTGATCAGTATCCATGCTGTTATTTTGTAGTTAATACAGACCATGAAGACGTTATCAGAGAACAATATGGATCTTGATCAGACTATCCCTAAACACAGGCTAATCTTAATACTTGTTGGTTTAAACCCTTTCCCAAACAAGACATGGTTTTGACATCCCTATTAGAGAAGCTTGGGAAAACGTTGAGGCTAAGAAGAAAATGCTGATAATCAGCATTTTCTTCTTTAGCCTCAATATTTTCTGAACCATTTTGTACACAATTCCCATTTCATGAACTACAATTTGTCGTCTGTGACCCCTTTTGAATTGGACAACCCTAAAATCTTGCTGTTTACGTGTTAGTCCATCCGTAATGAGATTCACACGAATTCGATATTATTCGGGCGACGTCGTAAACATTCGATTGTGGAACGTTCCATCGCCGAATGCTTACGACATCGCCCAAATAGATAAGAATATACTCGCATGTACGTTATGTACGACGAATGATAACGACATCGCACGAACAATTTCGGCGTTGCGTGAATCTCATTATGGATGGAGTACCTTAAACTGACTTTCTTCAAGATCCTGGATCACATGAAACACTGTGTATAGTCTGGTTACGATACGTGTATAGCTCACGATAAATGACCTGGCAGAGCAGCCCATTCAAATCGAATGGGATGCTCTGCCGGGTCATTTATCGTGAGGTAGACCATGGCACTTGTTTACACATTTTATCTAATAGTGCGTATACCTCACGATAAATGACCTGGCAGAGCAGCCCATGCTAATCGAATGGATTGCTCTGCCAGGTCTCGTCCGCTATAAACCAGTGAAGGGGCGTTGTTTATTTTCAACACAATTTTGCATGGTCTGTTCGAATCTTGCATGTGTGAGATACATGCACAATTATAGCAGTTTGGAGTCCGATATTTTATTGATAGTGTAGGCCTACAGGACATTTTTGTAAATATGCGCTATAATATCGTAACAGGACAATTTACGAGTAAATGACGGTATGTATCTTATAAGTATACAATGTAGGCTACATTGTATTCAACACGTTGTGTCTTTAAACTTTTTATTGATATGCTTCCAAAAATAAAATGTTGTAATGTATATGGATTCTATGTTATAGTATGATAATCCAATTAACTAAGCCCAATATATAGTTTGAGAATCACGTAGACCAGTACTTACAGAAGCGCCTTGACCAATTAACCTGTTTTTAACCTTTAAAAGACGATAAAATGCCAACTGTACATTAACTTTGAAATGTCCTACAGATCAAATTTTAGACAAATTTCACTATAACATACCGGTATAAAACATTGAGGAAATGAGAAAATGTTGGTTTTTTAGTGTGATGGCTTATGAGGAAGAGGCACAAACAAACAAACCCAATCTCATCCACTGAACCCTAGTGTGTGGGTACTCATTTACGTCTTTTTAAGCAAGTTTGTACAACTTATCTTAATACCTCCCGATTGAACTTTCTGGAAATACACCCGTATAGTACCCGCGCCGAATGTGTGGGACGATGCAAAGTCCAAGAACTACCTCCGCTACTGGAGATCGAACTAGGAACCTCTTGGTCGCAAGTCCGACGCTCTAGCCTATATCTTTACCACGAAAAACGCTTTTAAAAATTACGAAGTTTCGACATTGACATCGGATCTAACTTGCAATTTCCAAAAACGCACCCATTGAATTGTGCACAAAGATGACAAAGCCTACCTTCAACATGTAGGGCCTAGCTTTAATCCGAGTCTTCTCTGGTGAAAATTCGCTCTTTGATATTTGGATGTCGCTATTTACAAATAGCGACATCCAATTATCAAAGAGCAAATTTTCATCAGAGAAGACTCGGATTAGGCCTAGATTATAGGCCTAGGTTAACCCATTACCAACATCAAACATTTATTCTGGTCCAAATTCAAACATGTTGCAGACGACAAATTCATTTATCTATCCCCCCCTTTTTTTGGGGGGGTGGGGTGGTATTTATTTAACCCATTACCAAATAACAAAATTTTAGCCTAGTCCAAACTCATAGGTGTTGCAGACGACAATTTCCATTGAACAAAATTTAACATTTTTTACCGGTCTTTCTTGGTAGAAAACATTGTGGGAAATGAAGAAATTACTTGTCGCAAGCAATTTCTTCATTTTCCACAATGTTTTTCCAAAGCCTTTATTGTGTGGGGCGTCCAAAAGCGTCAATGTGTGGGAAAGTGGTGGTCCCAGGAAATGAATTGCTTGTGACAAGCAATTTCTTCATTTTCCACATTTTTTTCATTCTGTAGAAAATATCATTTTTTGTGCCATTTTCACTCTAAGAGTTTTCAGTTAACATCTTTAGATCTATCACTTTATCTATACCGAGGGAAAGTAAAAGAAATCCATTAAGCCCCCACCCCCATTTGTTATGAGTATTTCTTACGTATGACGATTATTACAGACACCGTCTATATACCAAAATGGCGTCCTTTACAGTGCGTCATCTTTTATTTCACCTTTTATTGTACATTTTTGTCCTTACATGTATGTTTTCACAATGTCTGGCGGATGTTTTAGAGACAGAACCAACTGATCTTTTTAAGATTGAAGGAAAAGTTGAGGTCGTATCCACACAGAACAAGGATTGGCTGTCAAACACCAGGATTTTGGTCGATGGAGGAGATTACATCTCATTTCTCAGGTAAAGATTTCATCTGGGGCGGTATTCACCAACCAGTCTAAATGAAATAGTATCTTTAATATGTAACAACATCCGAATTGCCTAGACTTGCGTCTCGTCCAATCAAATGGCTTAAGGTCTCAGGGTTCCCAAAAACCCATATGGGGGTTTTGCACCCCCCAAATTGAATCTTGTACCCCCAATTTTTGCAAGCAGCCTTCTTTGTTTCATATAGAGGAGGTGTAAGTATGCTGTAAAATGACTGTTTTCACTCCCAGATTTTAAAGTCAGTGGGAACCCTGGGTCTAGAATTTCTCCGAAAATTTACTTTGGAGAATCGTTGTTCATCCTGATTCAAATTGAATGGGATAAAAAATAAATGGGGGCAAAAACTTGAAGATGCGCAAAATGTTATCTTCACTTTAAGAAATGAGGTATAATCGGTTCACATTGTACTAATTCATAGTTGTTCATGGTGGTAAATTGTGTAATATTTGGCAATAGATTTGGCCTATTAGTATTTTGCCATACTTAATTCGACAATGAACAGTGAATAATGGCGAAGTAGTACAAATACCCCCGATTCTGGTCGATGAACTATGGCCATGGAACAAACTAGTCTTATATTAGAAAATGCATGGAATCCATGGACGAACAGCAAAATCAGCTAAAATTCATAGTAAATTGGTGACAATGCGCTCTCCTCAGGCACTACAGATTTTTTTTTAATTTGGGCTCTGTGGGAGGGGGTGGGTAACATTACCTTGTTGAAATGCTTTTGAAATCATTAAGGGAAAAGGAAAAATGCTGATAGACAGCTTTGATGTGCCCCTTTACAATCTGGTTTTAGATCTTTTTATCTGCTTTTTAGGATCGACAGTAGTTTTTTCGTGAATGGTTTGCTGTCAGGAACTTGCGTCGTTGATGTTTCAAATTCATTTTTGAGTCCAGTCGTGTAGACATCACTGTTTCATGCATGATTTGGCGTGAATGGAAATTCCGGATAAGGAATAATTTTCAGGTTAATGTTTGAAAGGAAGTATGAATAGGGCTTAGTGAAAATTAATTTTGCTTTTCCATTGCCCGTTTACACTTCAAAGTAGTTTTGATTGAAACTTTTTTAAACAAGACCTGGTTTTGATGCCTCCAATAGGAAAGGCTTGGGAAAACAGTAAGACTAAAGAAGAAAATGCTGATAATCAGCATTTTCTTCTTTTGCCTCAATATTTTCTCTGCTATATTGCACATAAAATCCTGTTATATCAACATCAATTTCTGCAACAGTTTTCAAAATGGAACAGTCCATTTTTTCTGTTTCGTAAAGGGTTAGATCTTTTTATCTGCATTTTAGGAGCGACGGTAGTTTTGTTGTGAATGGTTTGCCATCAGGGACCTATGTGGTTGATGTATCAAATCCAGATTTCATTTTCGAGTCCAGTCGAGTAGACATTACTGCAAAAGGAAAGATTCGTGCCCGACGTGTCAACTTATTACAACCTGGAATGGTGAAGACTGTCCACTATCCATTAGAGTTTAGAGAAAGAAGAAAGGCCAATTATTTTCAACAGAGGGAACAATGGAAAATAACAGATTTCTTATTTAATCCTATGGTAAAGACAAGTTGAATATTTCTGTGTCATGAATTTCAAACAATGAAATAGGGCTTGATCAGTCAACCTATTACCACATAATGACGCATGTTGATGCCCTATTAGATATTAGCTTTAGAAAACATTACTGAAAATGAAGAAATTGCTTGTGACAAGCAATTCTTCATTTCCCACAAAGAATAAAAATGCAAAATTTTATTCATTTGAAATTGTTGTCCAAAATATCCTTGAATTCGGAAAAGACTAAATTTTTGCCATCTGGTAATGGGTTAAGCTTGTTCATTGATAGATTAGGGTCATAGAACTTTAACGGAAATTACCCTGTGTGTTTGTCCATTCTCTTGTCTCTTTTGTCTTAGAAAGAAGAAATTAGAAAGACATTTTGTTGATGTTATTTCAAATGTCGTAACTACAGCTTGAATTAAGCTGGAGTTACGAGGTTTTGCAATAACACCAACAATTTGAGTTATTGGATTTAGACTACCATATTTCTAGATCAACATGTGGCCAAATGCAGTTGGATATCAGACCAGGGCCCAGTTTCTCGAAAAAACTTAAGTACGTTCTCATGCTCAAATCTGAGCACCGTGCTCAAATCGCACGAAATCCATGTGAACTTTAATCGAATTGGAGAGTATCCCTTTTAAGTTGAGCATGTACTCTGACTCATGAGAATATACTAAAGTTTTTTCGAGAAACCGGGGCCAGATTCGAGGATCATTTTTACTCCCTCACATTTGCCACATGTCATGAAGAAGAGCTTACAAAGGAACACTTCAACAGAATTGATCTTAATCAGGATTTGTGTTTGCATATGCTGATATGGATCCATTTATTGTTCATCACAAAAAGCTTTCTGTTTTAGGGTTCTTTTTCCAGCTTTTGGCTCATTTATTTGTTTGAACTTTTTATGCCCCATATCGAAGGATCGGGGACCTTGTTTTACCGTCCGTCTGTCTGTCATTCCATAACTTATCATTGTCATTTTCCAGGGCATCAGTGTTTCACAAACACATATTGTTTAGTCTGTAATAGTTTCAAATA
The DNA here is from genome assembly GCA_963680895.1 of Fragum sueziense. Classification (NCBI taxonomy): domain Eukaryota; kingdom Metazoa; phylum Mollusca; class Bivalvia; order Cardiida; family Cardiidae; genus Fragum; species Fragum sueziense. The sequence continues at coordinate 34,532,944 of OY804596.1, forward strand.
TTTGTAAAAGTTTTTGGGCCCTTCAAGGGCTTGATAAAATAAACATACAGTTTCAATTCTGTTCATCTTGCATTTAGTTTTATGGCTGAAGTTTGAAAAATGTTCAGTCTGACGGTCCGATTAATTTTCTGTTCTGTACAATAAGATTCTTGAAATTGGAAATTTCAAACATAGTCATTTCAGAATTGGTAAATGATTTTTCTTAACTGCATTTTCAGGTATTAACAATGGTGTTGCCATTACTGTTAATTATGGTTCTACCCAAACTGATGAATGCAGCAGATCCAGAAGCTCAAAAGGTAACATTTCTTTATTTTACCTCTTCTGTAAGCAAACAAGACCAGGCCAGTGATTTTTTTACCTGTGCATCCTGCTACTTTTACTCATAATTTGGTCTCTGGGATGCAAAGTTTTAATTCTAGCGAGTCCCAGGATGCAACAATTTTTACAGATTTCCTATTAAAAATAGTGCATTGGACTCACTAAGCTAGTAGCTGGACTCATAAATATGGAATCCAGCGAGTCCCCAGGACTCACAGTCTTAAAATTGTAAAAAAATCACTGCCAGGCCCCGGTTTCTTGAAAAATCTTAAGTACATACTCATGAGTATATGCTCAACTTCAATGGATTACTCTGAAGGGTATTCGTTTGAAGTTGACATGGATTTCATGTGATTTGAGTATGGCGCTCAGATTTGAGTCTGAGAATATGCTTAAGTTTTATCCGAGAAACCAGGGCCTGGTTTTGATGTCCCTTATAGAAAAAGGCTTGGGAAAACATTGAGGCAAAAGAAGAAACTGCTGATAACCAGCAGTTTCTCCTTTTGTCTAAATATTTTCTGAGCTATATAAAGTATAATACATAAATCCTGTATATGTATGTATGAACATATCTGTTGTCCTCTGCAATAGCCTTCTAATTTGAATAGTCTAAATATTGAGTTTGGGAAAGGGTAACCCCATTTTAACTCTTATTGACTCACTAAAAGAAAAAGGCTTTAGAAAGCATTGTGGAAAATCAAGAAATTGCTTGGAACAAGCAATTTTTTTCATTTCCTACAATGTTTTCTACCGAGAAAGTCCAAAAGATTTTAAATTTCTTTTACATGAAATTGTGGTCTGCAATATGTTTGAATTTGGAACAACCCAAAATATTGTCCTTTGGTACATGGTTAATACCGGTAAAGGCATAATTTTACAATGCTCTAATTTGAAAGGACTTGGCAGTTCTAAGACAAAATTTTGCTGGGGTATGACCATAGCACTTGAAAACGGTATTAAACCCCAATAAATCTAAGACGAAATAGTCGATTTCAAAAGTACGGGTAGAAATTTTTTTTCCAATAGCTGAGGAAATATTAAGTGAAATGGAGAAATTGCTAGCTATCAGAATTTTCTCTATTTGCTTTTTGTTTTCCTTAGCCTTTTTCTATTACACAACATGGAATTACATGCCACAAATACTTCAGAAATTTGTCAACAACTTTGTTAATACTTGACCAATTTGAAATTGGCTAAAAGAATTATTTCCAAACTGTTATATTTTAAAACTTTATTGTATTTCTATTCTTTTTTCAGGAGATGCAGTCACAAATGAAAGCATTCAACGATAAATCCAGCATGCCAGATATGGCGGAAATGATTACATCGTTTTTGGGGGGTGCTCCTCCAAATAAATCGAAAAAAGATAAAAAGGGACGATAACCTTTATGTGTGCAATATGAATATGTGACCCATCATGCTAAAAGGGACCTTATGGAAAGTGTGAAAAGAATAGACCCTAGTCAGTCTGCGCGGACAGCCTAGGGTAGACACTTTTCACTCTCGTACAATTATTTGAATGTAGAATGTTGCCCCATCTTGCTAATGTTCAGTTTCCAAAAACGACACCAGGTTTGTCTCTGCTAAGTCTGAACCATTTCTCCAAATTTGGTTTAACCCATTACCACACAGTGACTCCTTTTGACTCCCCACAAAATGGCTTTGGAAAACATTGTGGAAAATGAAGAAATTGCTTGTGACAAGCAATTTCTTCATTTCCCATAATGTTTTCTACCCAAAAAGTCATGCAATTTCCAAGTTTCATCACATTGAAAAATGTCGTCTGCAACCTCTTTGAATTTGGATCTGTCCAAAATTTTGCCGTTTGGTAATGGGTTTATGAGCTTCCCATAAGGTCCCTTTTAGCGTGACTGGTCATAATTATGGATTAAACAGTAAAATACAGTGACTGAGGGCAACAGATAGGAGGGTGCAAAGTTGTGCTTAAAAACTAAATCATTTATTGTTCATCAAATCCAATGTTGTTGATATTTATTTGAATCATAATCATAGGAATGATTCAAATGAGTACCCACAACATAGGGTTTGTAAATGAAATAACAAATCTAAAATGTCATTAGCCTGCCTTAGCTGTTGCTCTGCAGAGATTTGTTAAAAGTCAATTTTCTTTTGTTAACCCATTCCCACATAATGCCTCTTTTTGATGCCCCAACAAAATAAGGCTTGGAAAAACATTGTGGAAAATGAAGAAATTGCTTGTGACAAGCAATTTCTTCATTTGCCACAATGTTTTCTACCCAAAAGACAAAATATTTTAGATTTCATTACTGTGATATTGTTGTCTGCAACCTCTTTGAATTTGGAATATTTCAAATTGTTGTCTGGTAATGGCTTTATATACAGAAAATTGACTTTTGGCGTGTCACTGTTTGTTTGCCAGACTGTGTTTTTTGTATAGTGTGTTCTTGTTTTGTTTTTAACCCTTCACAAAGTATAAATGAAGTTCCTTCTCCAAAAACTATAGTTTATTAGTATACATGTATTGCCAATGTTGGTAATTTAAGTCATTAGGAATCTTCTGCTAAGAATTATCAGAAATACAAAGATGCATGGATTTAATCAGTTTATAACCAATCTATTTTGTTGTAAGCAGCCCGAATGAACCAAACTCTACTCAATTACACAATGCATAAGCCAGATTGTTTTATAGAGAGTTTAGCGCTTATCTTTGGCAAATGCATCTACATTTACGGTATTTACATTTTCAACAGTTTTGTGTTGAGCCCTTTGAAATACATGTATGTGTACACAGATATCAATTGAATGCTCGTAAAAATCACATGTGCATGCATTGTCTAAACTATATCTTTAATCAGTAAAAAAGTAACGTGCATAAATTCTATACATTGTTTATCGTCGGCTACGTTTCAAAACGCCATAAATACAGCTTTTCAAGCTGTAGTTATTGCGTTTTCGAACGTAGTCGATGGTACATATACACATACTCAGTTTGTTGTCTTTTTAATTCGCCATAAAAAATGAAATCAGTTTATTGTTCTATGTACAGTGTGTCTGTTTATAAATCAGATGTTTTTAACTTAAAAATGAAATAATAAATGTTCGATACTCGGAAACGTGTGTTAGACCTGTTCGCGTTTATTTAGCAGTTTTAGTTGACATTTTCCCAAACGACAAACTTTTGGGGTGTTCCAATTTTGAAACATGCTGCAGGCCACAAAATAGGTGCCACGTATAGTAGAGTTTGTGAATATTAAATCACCGAAAACATTGTGGCTAAGGGATAAAATGCTGATCATCAGCATTTTCGTGTTTTGGCTCAATGCTTTTCTAAACCTTTGTCTTCTATTGGCGACGTCAAAAGGAGGTCTTGTTTGGTGAAACGTCAAGCAAGCAGCATTTCAATTATGGGAAATAACTCTTGTGCCTACTAAATGTGTTTCAATTCATTCAGTCAGTAATCTTTCTTACTTATAAAGTTATATGGTGTCACTCCTCAATGAAACAGGCCTATTAAATATATAGTAAAATGGGTCAATTTGGCAGCTTCTAGCTCCTCTCGGAAGTCTTTGTGGCACATTTTACTTAGTCTGCCTGACAGACTATTTCTTTGTCTTTAATTTACTACCAAGAAAGTGGTATCAATAGCACCATCAGCTAAAATCACGCACCCGTGAACACAGCCACCCTTGAAATTTGACATCTCTTTCGGGATCTGCATGTGACACACCCCCATGAAAGGTCACGACCGAGCAAGAAACTAGTTCCCGACAAATACATTAAAACACATCCTAGCAGTGCACTGATGGTCTGCCAGTATGCAGAACCACAATTCATGCATCTGCCTATTCTATAGACACAGAATCGATGCAACAAAAGGAGCGAATCCATTTTTGACGGAACTATGTTTGTATACCATGTAAAAAAAAGTTTAGCAACACTGACTTTGTTAATTGAAAACATATATTTTCTGTGATATCTATTTCACCACCATTATATATATTTTAGCATATGCATTCACACACAACATTCAAAGGTTGCTTTGTGGAAACGTTAAATACTGTCTGAGAAACAGTGTCTTAACGTAGGTGAGGGGGGTCAAAACAAGAAATCACAATAAAATTCGATATCGGTTATGAGGCCATCTTTAGCAAGAACAGCATTGAAACGTTTTCTAATCCACTTAAAAAGTTTGTACCCAGTATCAACATTCACTACTTTATCAAGAGACTGGACGTCATTCACGTCATAAGGATCACGTTCACGTCTTCCCCCAAATGAGCCATATGAGCTCTATTGGTGATAAATCAAACAAAATGGTGGTAATGGGAGAAAATCAACGTTGTTTACGCTTACAGCATTTAGGACTCTATGCCAGTAAGGTCTGCTACGTTCATGGTGTAGCGTCAGGGAAATTACAACGTATAGTCAACGTCTAGTAACCCTTCGTCTGTGGAGACGATCATGGATGGTAAATGAGGATACTCTAATTAGGTATTACTGTTGAAGCCACTCAAAGTTTTGGTGAGAATATGGAACATCTTTGCCTTGACGTTACGAAATTATGACGGTCATCGTCTCGTGGCGTTTTTCTCCGACGTCCTTGACTGGGACTATCTCAAACCACAAACATTGGCTCATATAGCATCCTCAAGCAGTCACTCATGCTTTGAGATACGTTAAATTTAAAGAAATTTTTATCGCCGGTTCCGCCACGTATGAACACATTAGCGATATAACGCCCTTCTAACGTAAGTCCATGACGTAGTCAAACAGCGTTGCAGAAAAGTCTTTTTAGTGGCCTTTTTCATTCTGGGCAAAGACGAGTATGTTCACACCTAAATATTTTCTAGAATTATACCCCAAACACATGAATACCATGACAGACATGAAAACCGGAAATGCGCACCTGGAGTGCAAGACGCACGCGATGGCGGTATAAAATTCATTTGTTTGTGTTTTCTAGCTAAAATCTATCGTGTAAACGTTTGATTTTATATTAAAACAAAAATATTTTGGCTACTAAAGATATTTACATTTTGTTGCAAAACTTTTTTTACTATGTATATACTACGACCCGGAAGCATTCCCCGTTGTGGAGTGTCTGCATATTGTAAGTTCTTTCCACCATCCCATACCATTCCCACACATTGATGCTTTTTGACACGCCTGAAGATGATGGTTTTTGAAAACGTTATGGAAAATGTAGAAATTGCTTGAGACAAGCAATTTTACCATTTCCCACAATGTTTTCTATTCAATTGAAATTGTCGTGCAAAAACTTTGAATGAGGCCCAGTCGAAAATTTTGTCGTCATGTAATGGATTAAGACGGATAAATGTCGTTCTGTCTGTATGTCTGCAAAAAGTACATTCCACAGTCCATAAGCAACAAATAGTCCACAAACATCCACGATTCAACCGTGCAACGTCATCTGGGGGAGGGTGGATGTCCGAACATTCGCATGTCCAGGGGGCGTATCCACCAACATTGTCTCAATCAAACTTGCATGACAAGCCATCTGATTGGACGGGACGTATGTCTCGGCCAATCGGATTGGTTGTGTAATTTTAAACACAATTTTGGAATTAGACTGGTTTGTGATCACCACGCCAGATGTCGTTTCCAAAGAGCGAGGATTTTGGATGGTCCAGTCCAAAAGTATAAGAGATGCCGCAGACGACAAAGTGGATGTCGATGTAGACATGATTTTGATCATATATGATAGAAAATATTGAGAAAGGGAGAAAATGATGGCTATCAGTATTTTCTTCTTTTGCCTTAATGGTTTTTTTGCAACTTTTTGGTTTATTTTGGGACTTGAATACCAGACAGGTCAGTCCAAATTTAAAGTCGTTGAAAATATTAAAATTCGATGTTGACCTTTGTACAAAATCTGCATGTTATTCTATTTAGCTCGACTTTTCGAAGAAAATGAGAGCTTATACTGTCACCCGGGCGTCGGCGTTGCAACAAAGGTTTAAAGTTTTTTCAAACATCAAAGACTTCCATACTATCAAAGGGATTCAACCCAAACTTGGAATACTTATTCACCGTCACACCCTCTACCTTACTACCAGGGCCCATGACCCTGGCTCAACTATATTTGGAGTTATGCCCCCTTTATACTAAGCGATGTAGAAAGTCGAGCGCGCTGTCTTCGGACAGCTCTTGTTTGTAAATTTGGGAAGGAAACATTGTGGGAAATGAAGAAATCGCTTTATTTGCCACACTTTTTTCAAAGACTTTATCTCATGGGGCGTCAAAAAGTGTCAATATGTGGGAAAGAGATAGAAGGCTACTCCTGGGAAAAATACAAGAACCCCGTTGTTAGATGCTCCGGTTGCACAATATAATATGACTGAACTAACTTTAACCCATTACTGCATAGTGACGCATTTGACTCCCTTGCAAGAAAGGGCATAGGAAAACATTGTGAAAAATGAAAAAATTGCTTGTGACAAGCAATTTCTTCGTTTCCCACAGTGTTTTCTATTCAAAAATGTGTAGAATTTCAAAATTTCATTGCATTAAAAATGTCGTCTGCAACATCTTTGAATTTAGAATGGTCCAAAATTTTGCCGTCTGGTAATGGATTAAAAATGACGTTTCAAATATCATTCAAGCTCCCCTTTTCTGACAGCGTTCTGCATAGCTTCCTATCTATCTAACCACAAAGAAAAGTGTCAACATCTAATGAAGACGTTTTAACAAATGTTTGCGGATGTTAAGACCTCTTTCAACACAAGAGTGGATCGTCGTCGACAAATATTTGCACGCTTATCTGCCCCTGTCAAACAAACAGTTACCTTTGATATACGACAAGTTACTCGCTACTTTATCAACGGTGCTTTGAATGTAGTAAGTTTTACTCAACCCATTACCACACAATGACTCTTTTTAACTCCATACAAGATAGTGGCTTTGAAAAACATTGTGGAAAATGAATAAATTGCTTGTAACAAGCAATTTCTTCATTTCCCACAATTTTTCCTACCCAGAAAGATCAAATAATGCGAAATTTCATTCAATTCATATTGTCGTCTGCAGCATCTTTGAATTTGGACAAGTCCAAAGTTTTGTCGTTTGCCAAATTGGTAATAGGTTAATCCTTTCCTAAACATTTGACATGGTTCGCACAGGTCTTGAAAAACCCTTGAATTTGACCTTAGCCTTATAAAACCCTTGAAAATGGATGTGAGCCTTATAAAACCATTGAAAAGCAAATCTGAGCCCTTACAAACCCTTGAATTCTATATCTCTGTTGTTTTGTACGCACATGTGAATCATTTTCAGCTGTCTTTTTACATACATGGAAAATTGTTTTTATGCAATCAGAAAATCCATTTATGAAAAGACATAAATAGGAAAGGATTGCCAATAAATGAATTGCTCGTCTGCGAAGAAATTAAGAAGAAATAAAATCAGTATGGGAAAGTGTGTGTGTTCAACAAAAGTTGGTCAACAGATAAAAAATACAAAGCATGGGTCTAAGAATTTAAGTCAGACAAACCGACACATGAACCATGTTTGCGCTTAGATTAATGAATGTTAGTAGCCCTTGAATTTCAATGTTGAGTCCTTGAAAAACCCTTAAAAAACCCTTGAATTTTCCCATCAAAATTTTGTATGAACCATGTTTGACATTTCACATTTATTTCATTTTTTAAAAGTATGTCTTGATGCAAAGATTATTTATTCTTATGCGTAGAAATGCTATCATTTTTTGAAGTTGTTATTCATAAGTGAAAAATACCTTTAAAGTTGAGACAAAAATGACAAATTCTATATAAATCTGAACTGTTGTCCACAACAATTTGTTTAATTTTAGCACACAAATATATATTTCTCGTACATTTTTCAATATTTTGACTTGAAATTTTCAGAATATTCATAAGAAAAGATCTTTCAGATAGAATAAAAGTAAAATTTATGTAAAAATAATCGTGAAATGTCACTTTAAGCATTTCCCAAACGACAACGTATAAGGTGGTCCAATTTGAAAGCCTATGCAGATGACAAATTTAAATTAATGTTGAAAGAGAAAATTTGTGTCCCATAAAGACCAGAAAATATTGAGGCAAAATCTTTGATATCCCTGAATTTGCCTAAAGTTTTGAATGCCCAATAGTTCGTTTTAGTTTTACTGTTAAATACATTCAAAATACTGCGTTTATTGCAATTTCAAATAATTAAAGATGGCAAGTTCATAGTTCTCACCTAAAATACATTTAATCTGACGTTTACAATTTAAATAGATTTATCATTTTCTGTCAGGAAAACGAGAGTGTTTATATAAAATATGCGATCTCCTGCAGTTTAAGACCCCATGTTTTCGTAACACCTTGCAAAACGAAAAAAAAAAAAAAAAGCTGGGCCAAACTTTTTAGTCATCATGGGCGACATTAATAATAGACGACTTTCATTGTATACATGAAAATTATTACTAAAATAGTAAAAAATCGACATTATCAAAACGAGGCTCCCTAAACATGTGGAGAAAACAATTAGGACGCACGTGCATTCAATATACAGCGATAAAGAGCACGTGCATTCAACATTAAAACGCTTTGGGTTCGAGAGTATTGTTACCAAAACGCTTTGGGATTGAGAGTATGTCACTAAAATAGCAAATACTTAAACGTTTGAGTGGCGTTTTAAGACTCCAAGGACGACTTTCGGAGGTACATGTAGGCTACTTCTTCGAAAAGAAAGAAGAAAAAACGTCGGCTGAGTAACATCTACAAAATGAAGGATTATTCCATTGATGAAACACCACCGGGGACTCAAATTACTCAAACAACAAATCGTCGCTTTTGAAAAAAAATAATAAAAAAAATAAAAACACCCTGCAACTTAAAACAAGCTGCAGTTGTGAGGGTTTTGTTAAAAAGCGACGAATTGAAGAAAGTCTTTGATACGGGACCGATTTGAGAATGGTTTTAAGACGACAAAACGCCATGGGTTTTCTGGATGAAGGGTTTCGTTTAAACAGTATTGACGGCGAGATTTGACCCGGCAGAGCAGACCAAGCGGAAAGGTCAACAGACTTATCGTCCAGGGGTGATTGGTGTGCCGGAACCCCTCGTGATTTGCTGAACACTTCGCGTGCTGCGCTATTTACAGCTAGCAATCATATTATTCAACGACTTAACAGTATTTGCACGTGCATACATTTGTCGCGTCATCTTAAAATGGTAATTGGTTAACTGAATATGCAAAAATACCGATCCTGGTCAGCCTGTGCCATCTGTACGGTATGACTGGGATGTGAACTGTATTTAAATATTTTCATTTTTTTTGGAGATTACGCCTATTTTAATGATTAGCGTGACTGAAAATTTCGATCCAAATGGACCACGGTAGCTTAACACTTTTATTTGACTAGATAAGATAAAAGCTTATTTTCACATGGCGGCACAATGTTGTATATAACGGATACAGTGCACGCTTTTACGTAAATTAACTACGAGCCATTCCCGTCTAAACTGGACAATAAACTTTTCCACTTTTGTGAACAGTTAAGGTCACTCTGCCGGGTCAATTATTTTCCTCTATACCAGATCAAAAAGTTGTTGACCTGCAAACACAAATTTGTTTGCTCGTCAATAAGTAACCACGTTCATCTTTTTTGTGCTTTGAAAATTATTTCCAATCCGGTTATATATTAACAGACCCATTGAAGATTTTCTGCAATTATGGTTGCACCACGAGATTCGTTGTGCTAAAAGGGAAACAGAAAACAAAGCTCATTAACAGCTAATTCTCTCCCAAAATTTTATGACTGTGTTCCGAACCAAGCTAGTTTCGTGACGACAGACTACGCAAACATGGCTAGGATGGTTTCTGTACATAGAGTAACGGTTAGGTCATGTTTCTAGTTTGTAAACTGATAAAACCGACCCCCTTGATGTTAACTAGAGTGAATTAATGACCGAAGAAACTTGAAGACCTATTGCGGTTTGTAGAAAAAAACAAATTTGTGAACAAACTTTCTCTTTCAACGTGTCACAGTTAAGTAGATATCTGATTTCTCGCCTCTTTTATAAACCACATTAGAAAGAAACCTTAAGAATGCAGTATCGAGTAGCTATACAAAGATATAATATATGGCATGTCTTATTTTAATTCGTAATTCAAACCTTACCAAAACGACAAAATTTAGAATGTATTTAACCCTCAAGCTACCAGGTGGGGTCTTTTATGACCCTAGATATATAGAGTATCTATGTTTGTCATTTTCAGAGTTTTTCTCCGAAACACGTTCACTTTTTTGACTTTGTCAATCTACCATTTGTCGATAATATGTCAGCTTTTCTTTAACATATTGAACGACCTTTTTAGGATTTATCATCTATTTTTATGCGGGGGTCAGAAATGACCCCAATATAATCTCATTGGAAAGTATAAGAAATTGGGATTTTATTGTGCGAGACGCTATTACATATGTGTTTTTCAAATCTTAATCAGAATTGGTACATTGCCGAACAGACGAGAACAGTTGTTTATTCTTTCTTCTAATATGTTTTCCTAAATGACAATGTTGAAAAAAGTCATTTCCTGACGAAAACAAAGACTTATTTCCAAATAAGTGTCTGGGGACAAAATGACCCCACCTGGTAGTTCGTGTATGTTAAATTTGCTGGTAGCTTGAGGGTTAATGCCCTTATCGATTGCTGTGATTATACATGTATGCCCACACGTGAAAAAATGAGGTCCTGACTCAAAGGGATAAAGCAATACAGGCCCGTAGGAAGCAATTTCATATGGGGGGGGGGGCTAAAGCCGTTGTCCTGAATATTGGGGGGGGGGGGCTATTTTGGATTTTCCCAAAATTTTCAGTGTAAAATTAAGAAAAATCGGCATTTTTGGCAAACTTTAAGGGGGTGCTTAGCCCCCCTAGCCCCCCCCCCCCTGTTCCTACGGGCCTGCAGTATTAATCTAAATAATTCATATACATGCCACTGTACATATTGTTGAAATATAAAGCAAAAAAGACAAATAAAGAAATCACAATCTGTCGCATAAAACTAATCAAAATGGAAATAGAAAGAGGATGTCTATTCATTAGGCATGTTGCTGTATTCATTGAGCACGAACAGACTGATGGGATGGGTCCAACAGCTGCTTCGGTCTGTGGCATTTTACCAAAGAATACCTGGGGCACACAAGCTAAAAAAGTCCATCCCTAATGAGATTCACGCGATGTCGGAATATTTCGTGCGACGTCGTTAACATTTGTTGCGTATCCGAACATATTCGGGCGTCGCCGTAAACATTCGGCAGTGGAACGTTCCACCGCCGAATGTTTATAACGTCGCCCGAATAATTCTCATTAGAGATGGACTACCTTTACTTTAATGATCTTACGACCAAGATGGGTGGGAATCATTTAGTAAACTTTTCGTATGGTTGTTGATAATACGGGTCCCTGGTTCCTAATAGAAAACACGTTTTACATTTTGTACAAATATTTTCCAAGCTATGTTTTACATAAATTATATTTAAAACATAATTGATTTTGTTGTCCACAACAGCTTTTAAAAAATGGACCATTCTGAATATTCGTTGTTTGGTTAGCGTTTGTGAAAAGAAACCATGCTTGAAGTCAGCATTTCTTTTCCATTTTTTTTTCAACAAATTCTTGTTTGTTGAAATGGTTACAAACTTACAACTTACAATTCATGTAACAAATAAAATTCGTTATTCTTTAGTCTGTCCTAGACCCATATCGTTGCTTTTCGTAAAAGGAAAACATCGTAAGTGCAGTTTAAAGCTGCTGTTACTTGTTTTTGAAGAAAAGTGACGAAATGTTTTAAACTGTACCGACTCACAACGTAAGTTTTGAGAATACAAAAGAGTTTTAATTGGATACCTACACTACGTACAATTTACATAATTTCAGGTATAAGTAAAATAATAGAGAAGAAATATTGATTATGGAAAGGAATGTTTTTGTTCTATACAAAGAAGAATAAGAATGCTTGTAAGTATCTTTTCACGATTATGTTATTCTTCTCCCTAGCTTTGACATATGGTTGGCTACGTTAGAATATGTCGTAACTACAGCTTGAATAAGCTGTAGTTACGACTTTTTCGAACGTACCTGATAAAATATTATTTCCATTTGTACCTAAATCGTAAATTGTCTTTTTTGAAAGGGTTTCAAAGCAATTCAATAATTACCAGCATTCTAATTATATTCATTATAAGTAGTTCGTTCTTTGAGAAGGGCAGATAATTCATTTCCAATTAAGACTTGTTTTTAAAGCCCGATATAATTTGCTTGAAAACTATGGGACAAAAGAAGGAATTTATCTGTTTGCCGAAATAATTTTTACACTATTTAAAGTTCTTTACTGGCTTTATTAATTTTCATGTAGTCCTAAACACTTTAAATAGTATTTGGACTTCTGTTAAATGTTCTTTGAGAAAGGATTTATTTTTTCTCAAAACGCAAATATCAAGACATTAACCCTTTCCCAAACAACCTGGTTTTGACGTCCCTAATAGAACAGGCTTGGGAAAACATTGAAACAAAAGAAGAAACTGCTGATAACCAGCAGTTTCTCCTTTTGTCTCAATATTTTCTGTGCAATATTTTACACAAATCATATCTTTAATAACATCCATTTTGTCATTTGTGTCAGTTTTTGAATTGGACCACCCTAAAATTTTGCCGTTTGGGAAAGGGTTTAATTTGAAAGCTGTTGCAGACGAAAAAATTGGTGTTGATATGTGAAGAATGTAACACAGAACACAGTAACACAGAACATATTTAGACAAAAGGAGATAATGCTGATTATCAGCCTTTTCTTCTTTTGTCTCAATCTTTTCACAAGCTTTTCCATATAAGGACGTCAAAAGCAGATCTTATTTGGGAAAGGTTTAAGGTATTTCGGTCTTTGAGTATTCAAGTTAACTTAATTCTAATGGTACAGATTTTACAAGATAGCGGAAATTACTTTATTCAACACTGTAGCAAATTCGATTTCTACAGTTCTAATTCAAAAGTATTTGACCTGTCATCATAGAGTTCTTTCCATCTAAATTGTTCGACGTTCCTGAACGTGATAATTGAAAGCAATAATAGGAAAAAGGAAACACATTTTTTCCTTTCCATTTTGCAATGTTTTCTTTGTTTACATTTGCATGTATATTATAGAAGATACAATGTAATTGCGCTTAGATACGTTTGCAACGCCTTTCAATTTGAACTAAATTATAGCCTATTTATCGTTTTGGAAACGATAATCTCAAAGGACAAAGAATATTCAACAATTTCTGAAAATGCTTGTGCAGAATTTATTAAAGTAAAAAAGGACAATGCTGTTCGCCAGCATTATCTTTGAATCTTCATAAAAAAACATCAATGCTAAATATGTACAGTATATAAATAGACGAGTAGGCCTATATATTCAGATTTTCTGTAAAATGACATTTTGCTTCGCTTTCTGTAACTTATTTGAAATAAAAATAAACGTAGATATTGCATATTTGGAAAACAAACTCTCAAAATACATGCAATACCAAAAATAATAAAGTATTGTTCAAAGGCAGAATGCTACATGTTTTTTATTCGTATCCAAACTTTTGGTCGCTGTCTGTACTTTCACCTAGCTCAATATGAGTTCATTAAAATTGACTGATTTGTGAATAGAATGAACCCATAGGACTTAAATAGAGAATATTTCTTTATTTACACCGGCATTATGTAGCATGTTTTCATTATGTCACCTTTATTTATTTTTGTTGCGTCGGCTCAGACGGGGCTTATTGATAGATTACCAGACTGCAAAAATTTGGACTTGTCCAAATTCAAAGACACCACAGACACTTTCAAGCCAATACATTTTAGATTCTTTTATCTTTTTGTGTAGAAAGCATTGTGGGCAATGAAGATATTGCGAGTCACGAGCAATTTGTTCTTTTCCTACAACGTTTTCAAAATACTTTGTATAGTGGGTGACAAAAAGCGTCAATATATGGAATTCAGATTAAAGATTCTGAGCCTGTTTTCATCAAAACATTTAAGACATGTTTTTGACTTACCAATGTCTTAAATATCGCTTAAAACAACAATCGCATAATCAAGGTCTCGACAGATTGGCGATACGCGTTTCTTGCCCTAAATTTGTCGTTAGACACCGGCAAGTGAAAATACGTCTTAAATAGTTTGATGAAACTGGCCCCTGACCTTTCCTGCGATGTCAATGCAGGCTGATCAGTGTCACTGATTTCCGCATTTTGATTTGCTTTCTTCCTTTATTTCCCTTGTTGCTTACTCTCCAAAACCGAGGTCTATTGATTAACCATCAAATATGACCTCTGCCGTTTTTGATACACCAACAGCCTATTTGGTCGTCATAATATAATTATAGCACATCATTTGAATTATCGAATCAAAGTCATTCAGTTTTATCTTGCATGATCATTACGTATATATTACGACGCTTCTATTGTTGGCTGAAGCCGGTAACATTTGAATTATCGAATCAAAATCATTCAGTTTGATCTTGTTTGATTACGTATACATATTGGTAATTTGACGCGTCAGCCAATGAAAGTTTGTTTCAGATTTTTCAATTGTTTTGTTTTGTAGAGCCAACGATTGGATACCGAAATCCCGCCAAGGCCCCTAGATTAGACGTGAAATGACCCCGCGGGAACAGAGCATCATTCTATCATAATGGAATGAAGAGAGAATGTGATCTGTTCTTAAGAGGGTACTTGTTGCTGTGTTGTTGATTTTTGCAAGTGTCAGCTAGCGACTCGGAAAAGATGCTGTATTTGTAGGTGTCAAATATTCCATGATCAAATGGTCATGTTTAACCCTTCAAACAAGACCTGGCCCCGGTTTCTCGGGAAAAAAAACTTAAGTACGTTCTCATGCTCAAATCTGAGCACCGTGCTCAAATCGCACGAAATCCACGTGATCTTCAATCGAATACCCTCCAACGTTGGAGAGTATTCCTTTGAAGTTGGACATGTTCTCATGAGAATATACTTAAGTTTGTTGTTTTTTTTCGAGAAACCGGGGCCTGGTTTTAACGTCCCTTAGAGAAAAGGCTTGGGAAAACATTGAGACAAAAGAAGAAACTGCTGATAACCAGCAGTTTCTCCTTTTGTCTAAATATTTTCCGTGCCATATAATACACTAATCCTATCTTTAAAAACACACAACTTGTCGTCTGCAGCAGCTTTCAAATCGGAATACCCCAAAATTTTGCTGTTTGGGAATGGGTTAAACATTTATGTGCCACGTCACGTAAATTTATGTCCACTTCTAGGTATCCATAAAACATCTACTTCGAGAAACAGTTCAGATTTTTCCACAGATCAACTATATGTCTCATTTGGAAAAAGGAGACAATACTAATTATCTACCCAAATGTTTATTAACCTCAATGATTTCCGAAATCTTCTTCCATTAGATGCGTCAAAAGCAATTTTTTGTTTGGAAAAGGGTTATAGTTTATTCAAAAAGAGAAAATAAGCCATTTTCACGCGAACGCATTTATCAATACCGACTCATTTTGATGGGACATTTTTAAAGGCATAGGATCTCAGGGTCGGCGAAAACTTTCTCTTTTCTTATTCAAGCGTTCGGGTGAAAGCGGATTAGCATTATAAAATGTTTATTGAAAATATTTTTCAATAAACTTAACTATATTGGAGCGATTAGAAATTTTGTAATAGAAAGATTGCATCTTAATAAAGTGATAATACGGAAAATATTGAGTGACTGCATTTGGATTTTCATCATCATTTGGGTATGTTTTCATTTTATATCGTCTTTGTATGTGATGTTTGTAACTGTTGACAATAGTTACCCAGGCCCGTAGGAAGCAATTTTATTTTTGGTGGGCTAAAGCCCCAGTCTCTGAATGTTGGGGAGGATGGCTAGATAGGATTTTCCCTAAATTTTCAGTGTGAATAAAGAAAATCTTGCATTTTTGACCATTTTTAAGGGTGGGTGAGGTGGGGGGGGGGGGGGCTAAGCTACCTGTTACCTAGTCATGAGTAAGTCGAATTTCTACCTCTTTCCCAAACGACAAAAAATTAAGATGGTCCAATTTGAAAGTTGCTGCAGACGACAAAATGGACATTGAAAAAGGGTGGGGGGGAGGTTGTACGATATAGCTAAGAAAATATTGAGGCAAAAGGAGAAACTGCTGGTTATCAGCAGTTTCTTCTTTTGTTTCAATGTTTTCTCAAGCCTTTCCTATTTAGGACGTCAAAACCAGGTCTTGTTTGGGAAAGGGCTACTCGAGTTGCAGAGAAAATCTGGTATAATCCAACTTGAAAGCTGCATCAGATGGCGAAATGCGCGTTGATAAAGATAATCGCTGCTTTTCAACAAAAACCTCGTAACTGCAGCCTAAAACAAGCTGCAGTTACGAGGTTTTCGTTGAAAAGCAGCGATTTGTTCAAATATATCCCAGAAAATATTGAGACAAAATGAGACAAATGCTGTTTACATGCGCCAGTATTATCTTGCTTCTTTTTTAAAATCTTTTTCCGGGCACTGTCAAACATGCTCGTGGAAAACAGACCTTGTTAGGGATAGGGTTCAAATGAACATAATAGAGTAATGTCCTCTTTTTATTGCATAGCCATACAATTACTCCATGACTTTCTATTTATTTCCTTTTTCTGTTCCGTTCTTGTTTTCCATTGCAGTATCAGAAAAAGGGTTTGTTTAGGAACGATGAACAAATCTTATAAGCGTTTTTCGTACAAAAAAGGGATGTATATTAGCCCATTGCCAGCTTGCAAATTTTGATTTGTCCAGATTGAAAGATGTTGCAGACGGCAATTTCCACTGAATAGAAGCTTACTTTTTTGTCTTTCTGAATAGATAATGAAGAAATTGCTTGTCACATGTATTTTTTCTTTCAGTTCCAAAAACATGTTTTGCAAAACCTTTATCTTGTGTGACGTCAAAAAGCGGCATTATTTGGGAATGGTCTTAATGCATTTTATCAAAATTTTTCGTGTGATTGTTTTCCTTTCCATCATTTCAATAGGGATTTTATCCAGAAAAATTGACGTAATTTCGGACAAACAATTGTTTTTCATATTGTTGTTGTAACATCTCGTAACTACGGCTTGATACAAGCCGTAGTTACGAGGTTTTATAACAACACCGACTGTTTATCAAAACAAAACAGTAAATTCAATCTATTTTCAGCACAAAATTCATTGCTGTTCATCAAGCATGTATACAGAAATATCAGCCACAAATAAACCAGCAATGGGGTTCATGTCATTTCAATATTAAAACTTTTTTTAAATGTTTCATACGAATTTGTAGCAGCGGAGATATTAATTTATTGCCTAGCAACCAATGATGCTTATTGAGGCTGGACAAATTAATCATTTTCCTGACGACCAAATTATAGATTTTCCAAAATTTTAAAGTGAACCGGTGATCCTTTGTTAAAGGCTAAAAATGCAGAAAGAAATTGAAGTTAATGGGCGACGTATTTTATATATTAATCAAATCTAAGTCCACCAATGTAGAATTTCGTATCGTCATACGTGAAATTGTCAAAATGCAAAACATCTGCAGGCTGTCCTCGACTCAAACTGTTCTTTTAATGTCTTTAATCCTTTCCCAAACGACTGAAATGCGGATTGATTCTAATCGAAAGCTGCTTCAGACGAAAAATGCGGTCTCGATAGGATTTGTGTACAATTTGGTTCAGAAAATAAGAATTAGGCAACAAAAGAAAATGCTTATTATCAACATTATTGAGACTACAGTAGAAAATGATGAATATCAGTATTAACTGCATTTAAGTAAAAGACAGACCTTGTTTGGGGAAATTAAGTATAGGTAAGAGGCGCTAGCCTCTTACCTACTTAGCGACATCATGTTCATAATCTGTTCTTATTTCATATACCCGGTTGTTGAGAAAATGTGACACAGAACATTTCGTTCACACAACAAAACGTTTCGTCATCTGTCATTGTCCTTTAGGAACTATTCCTTGAAGTCTGGATTTACCCTTCTCACCAATTGACTGTTAACTTTAACACCCAAAACGAATTTGAGTGACTATAGAGGAAACGCATTTAAAATATAAGATCATTGTCTTTGATAAAAAGTGCATGTGACTAATATCAGAGGCCATAAGCAAGATTACAGTTTGCGAGAAAATGACTTAGTCAAACTGTAGAATTCAACCTAAAATTAGATATGTACAGGAAAAGGTAAACTGAAAAGAACAATTCTCACATGTTTACATTAATGGGGCTAGTACGTATAAACAATTCCGATACAATGTTCTGAATTATCAAATCAAATCTGTCAACTAGACCTGTCAAAAAATAAGAAGTCAACATTATGAACTTTTGAAAAGTATCACAATAAGAGGCAAAATGTCGCTAATGTTTGTTAACCCTTTTAAAAGGACAAAATGATCCATGATTCGAGTAACGTTGTCGACATGCTTTTTAATTAGCCCATTTTTAAAACCCGAACTAAAATCAAGCCAATATTTTAGTCATCCGTAAAAGTGAAAATTTTACAGATCAAGAATTTGCTGACGCATTTAATTAGAATTTAATCTATCAATATATCGTTTATACAAAAAACTGAAATATGACTATTTAAGATATGTTATCTATGGTTTATGGCTAAATACTTATTTCATTTTTTTCCGATTTCTTTCTTTTTTCGTCAATGTGGCTCTTTTTTATTTCTATGATATATATGTGATTTAACTTGACAGATGTTCTTTTGCCATATGGCACATATTATAATATTATATGTTTTACATTAATTTGTATAAATTCTTCAAATGGCTTAAGTTAAACCCATTCCTAAACAAGATGTGTTTTTATGACGTCCCTAAGTTCCTAACGCAAACGACTTAGGAAAACATTGAGACAAAAAGAGTAAGTGCTGAAAACCCACGTTTTCTTCTTCTGCTCCATATTCTCGGTACATATGATAATTATGTAATAACACGCATGTCCTGTCTTACATCTTGCATCAATTTTCAACAGCTTTTACATCGGAACAGTTCAAAATTCAGTCATATGAGAAATGGTTTAATTAAACAAACCTGGCCCCGGTTTCTTAAAAAAACTTAAGTATATTCTCATGAGTTCATACTCAACTTCAATTCAATACCAATCAACGTTGATTGGTATTCAATTGAAGTTCACGTGGATTTCGTGCGATTTGAGCACGATGCTCAGATTTGAGCATGAGAATCTTAAGTTTTTTCGAGAAACCGGGGTCTGATTTCTACGCTACCGGTACAATACTTGTACACATTTAATACCAACTTTTATGTCATTTGCGTCTATATTTTTGGATGGTCCAGAATTTGACCGTTTGGGAAAGGGCTAAGCAACAAACACGATCTGTTATTTTTCCAAACAGGGTTTATGGTTATACATACGCTAGTTTTAGCAAAAGAAAAGATGTGTTTCGGTATTATTTTTTTCTTCGTTTTTCACAAATTTTCCCAAAGACTTAGTTTTCTGTAAATGGCAACATCCCAATTGGTCTACTCCCATTTCGTCTACTGTTTTTTAAGTGCATTGAGTCCCAATTCGTCTACTGTCCCAACTCGTCTACTTTCATGTCAAATCATCAATAAACAACATTATTTTTTTTTTATTTAAGAAAATAAATTAAGTCAATATATTCACAAATGAAATAAAAATACAAACATGTTGATAAAAATTATATCATGTCATACTGATATACAAAGTATAGACGAGTAGACGAAATGGGACTTATGTCAAAAATAGTAGACGAATTGGGAGTAGACGAATTGGGAGTAGACGAAATGGGATTAAAACCTGTAAATGGTACTTTCAAACAAAATGATATTTCCCAAACATGACATGGTTTTGACACAGAAGGTTTTGTAAAAAGATGAGGCCGCAGTGCTTCATGGTACCCAAGACTGCATTCCGTATTTGTACAGGTCTAGCATTCACTTTGTCAACTGGGACACTGAAGATTCAAAACAGAAATTTGATCAGGATTAAATGTTGCCGTTAAAACTTGTGAAAGGGTTAAATACAGAGTACAAAGTTTGTCTTCATTAACTATTTAACGGATCGATCAAAAAGACGATCGGAAAAACAATTTGTCTCAAACATGTACTTCGTCGCTTTTCAACAAAATCATCGTAACTGCAGCTTAAAAAAGTTGCAGTTACGAGGCTTTTGTTGAAAAGCATGTACATCACAGATTTACGCTGGTACTTTTATCCTATCATTAACCCTTTATCGAAGAATGAAATTTTTCAAAGGGAAATTGAAAAGAGTTTTGCTTTTGAAGCCATCAAAGATCCAGATTGGGAGAAATGAAAATATTTTAAAATGACATATCGCTATTTCACTGCAAAAAGCTGCAGTTATGAGTATTTTAAAGTAAACAACCATTTTCTTCGACGTTCGTCCCAACTTGTTTCATTCCGATCTAAATCTGCCGAGCCCCGATAGTTCAGTCGGTAACATCGGAGCCTGTCAATCCAGGTGTCGCGAGTTCGAACCCCGGCTCGGCCAGTATCCATTCCGACATTTGACAAGAGGTCATTAATTTTGTCTCTCACCAATTGGTGCGAATCAGTTATGTGAGAGAGCAGCTGGAGACTCGGTTTGGATATTGTTGTGGTACTGGTGAGAGATATAATATATTCCGTTTTTATTCACCTGACAGTGTGTGGCTAAGTAAAGAGGTTATTCGACGAGTTTATTTCTCGATACCTTGGTTGATAGAAGAGAAAAAACGTGCAGCACGAGCATGAACATATTTCAAATTGAAACAATGCGCTATTGTAAAATGTGTTGTCATAAAACCACGTAGCTACAGATTGATTCACGCTGTAGTTATAATGTTTTGCAACAATACCGACGAATTACCGCTAATCGAGAAGGTTGTTTCTCCCCAGGCTTAAATGGAATGAACCGTTTACTAAGCTCCTGTCACCCGAATAAAAACAGAATATACCAGGAACCCACGGTTAGGTGCTCCAGCCGCAATGATATGACCATAGCAGTTGAAAACAGCGCAAAACCCCAATAAATCAAATCAAATCCTCTCTAAATCTGCTATAATATTTATTTTGGTGTAGACTAGCTTTCACAAAAAAAAAAAAAAAAAAAAAAAAAATAAATAAATAAAAAAAAAAAAACAGACTCGCCATTCGTGCGGGCTGGGCTTGATGTACAGGTTTTGCGACAGCAATCGAGTTCACTCAGAGTCGGTGTAAAATGGTGTAACCCATGATAAAATATGTGACCCGTCACGCTAAAAGGGACCTTATCCGAACTCCAAAAATCCAAATTTTGACAAACTTGTCAGAGTCAGCACAGGTAAACCAGATCCCGTGCGCGAAAAATGAACATATATACTGAACAAAAGTGAAAACGCTACACCTACTTTGCTTGTCATATTTCTTCTAAAAACAATAAGTAAAAAAATCAAATGAAAGTGTTTCGCATTGTTCATTTACTTGGTTGTGCCAAGCACTAAACGTTCTGTGGATCTTAATAACGGGGATGAAAAACGGAACCTTTTAATGTGACAGGGGTCCGTTTTTCAGGTGTACAATTTGAACTGAGATTTTTCACAATTTAAACCTTCAGAAATCCAAGCAAAAGAATGCAAACCATGCCGGAAAGCACGGAATGGTAGTTTAAGAAGTTATAAGCCAGTAAATTTAAAGAAGCTTGCATAACATTGTTTCAGCGCTTAGAAAATAATGTTTGAAAAGCAGAATGTTCATTATGTTCCAAAGTTTGGAAATTTTATAATGCAATCTCCATAGGAAATTGAAATCACTAAAGCATGGACATCTGGGAACAAACTTAGCCGAAGAAAGTGTTCAAAAGTCCCCTGTAAGGCATGCATGATGTTGCAAAAAAGACCAGTCGAAAA
This sequence comes from Fragum sueziense, assembly GCA_963680895.1. Taxonomy (NCBI): domain Eukaryota; kingdom Metazoa; phylum Mollusca; class Bivalvia; order Cardiida; family Cardiidae; genus Fragum; species Fragum sueziense. The sequence goes on from OY804596.1 coordinate 34,555,157, forward strand.
CAGTGATACATTTTTGAATACCAAACATTTTAAATTCCCTATATGTTTATGTCAAAGGGAGGTATTTCGCAAAATTAACAGATTAGACCTTGATTTTAGAGCTTTCTTCAAGAGATAAGTGAGATTTTAAGTGTTTTTCTGGCAACCCAGGCATGACCAATTTCGAAAAAATAATGAAGCGTTTTCTGCGCATGGGTATATGTGGTGATAGATGAAATTAGCTCCAAACGCATTAAGGGCTGTAACTCTGACATTAAAGGAGACAGGGCAATGAAATTTCGACAAAACGATTGCTGAAAGCCTGGAAAATAACGTCAAAATATAGTTCATGTTATTAGTTCGATACTTTTCCAGAAAAATGAAATCTTGCAGTGTAGCGTTTTCACTTTTGCTCAGTATAGTTAGATAAGGAAAACTTTCCGGATTTAGAAAATTACATAAAAGTGAAAAGTGTCGGCCCTAGTCTGGCTGCGCGGACTGCGCAGACAGGCTAGGGTCGATATTTTTCACACACCCGATAAGGTCCCTTTTAGCGCGACGGGTCACATATATCTGAATAGAGAAAGCCATTTTGACATGTAAGGATAACGTTGTAATTTTGTTTAAAGATTACGCATGCTTTATTGATGATTTTTTTTCAATAACTCATTATTAGCTTATATTGTTTTATAGAAAACTACAAGAATGAAAGACATGATACAAGTGCAATATCAAACAAATTCTTCTTCTTCTTCTTCTTCTTCTTCTTCTTCTTCTTCTTCTTCTTCTTCTTCTTCTTCTTCTTCTTCTTCTTCTTCTTCTTCTTCTTCTTCTTCTTCTTCTTCTTCTTCTTCTTCTTCTTCTTCTTCTTCTTCTTCTTCTTCTTCTTCTTCTTCTTCTTCTTCTTCTTCTTCTTCTTCTTCTTCTTCTTCTTCTTCTTCTTCTTCTTCTTCTTCTTCTTCTTCTTCTTCTTCTTCTTCTTCTTCTTGAATTTTAATGGACTTCTTTTAGCGTGACGAATCAAATATCACAAAAAAAATCCAGTGTATCTTCTCTACTGCACTGAATTTGCCCCTGAATTATGAAAGATAATAGAAAAACATTCATGGTGAATTAAAGATATGGAGATAACTAGAGCGCATTCATCGTTTATAAATAATAAAAATATTATTTCTACTATAAATTATTTTTCTTTGCATTCTCACGGTGGTTTGATCATTTTATGCTAGATAGAGCGAAAAAATTGTCCAGCATTTATTAAGTTAAAGTGACAGGTACATTGAAGTGGAACGACCAGAATGCGATTGGAGCAAACATTAACCCATTACCAGACGGCAAAATTTTGGACTTCTTCGAATTCAAAGATGCTGCAGATGACAATTTCAAGTTGACCCAATTTTAGAATTATTAATATTTTGGGATAGAAAACATTGTGGAAAACGAAGAAATTGCTTTTCATGAGCAATTTCTTCATTTTCCACAACGTTTTCTAAAGCCTACTAAAACCGAGTCAATGTGTGTTAATTGGTTAAGAAAGAAGAAAACGCATCAATCAAATAACAAACCAATGAAACAAATAAAGAAACATGTTTTGGAAAGAGTTAATCACTCTCCAATTACCTGCATGTTTTGAAAAGTATCGATTGAAATTTTATTTCTTCAAAATATGTTTCAATTTGCTTTTCAAAATCAAAGACCGAACTGAAATTCAAATGTTTTATGCAGCTTTAATTCAGTTCGTGTCAATTATGAATAAAGTGATATGAACCAATTTCAACCATTTTGCAGGGACATCAAACCTTTCTTAAGCAGCAATGATTTACACGGTTCAAATTTAACCCTTTCCCAAACGACAAAACTTTTATGTATTCTAATTTAAAAGCTGTTGCAGAAAATAAAATTAAAGTAAAATAATACAGAATTCATGTAAATTGTGACAGAGAAAATATTGAGGCAAAAGGAGAAACTGCTGATTATCAGCAGTTTCTTCCTGTGTATCAATGTTTTCCCAAACCTTTTCAATTAGGGACGTCAAAACCAGGTCTTGTTTGGGAAAGGGTTAATTTAATTAAAAGATCATTTTTTAAAACTAGTGTCAATGTATGTGCCTATAAGTAAATATTAAGGCAAAAGGATGGGTGTTATCTCTGTATCATTCTTTCGCCATTAAAATGTTTCCCAATCATTTTCTAGGTTGGACTGTGCAACTATGTCTTGTTTGGGAAAGAGTCGGTAGGTTGAATGTCAAAAAACCTTTTTGATCTTTCTCTCTCTTTTATTTTTGCTGTTACCAGTACTGTGTATTATTTTATTGTTTTTGTCGAAAGCCTTTTCAAATATGTGATCGTTTTGACCTCTTCAACATGAAAAAGAGCTTTGATTACAAAGAGAGAATAATATGCTGTTATCCGCTATTCAGATATATTTCATAGCAATGCTCATTTCAAAAAGTGTGAAAATGAACCAGATTCTATTTGAAAAGTTTAATGAGGTCAAACACGTAATAGTTGAAATATGAATCAATCAAACGTTTGATGTATGTTTCACGTATGTTAAAAGAATTCGAGGTGCTCGTATTGGTGTATCCCACGAAAAGTACCCATAAACTGTACTCCGTGGACTTGTTTCAACTCTTTCCATGTTACCCTTTCCCAAACAAGGCCTGGCCCTGGTTTCTCGAAAAAAAAAACTTAAAAAACTTAATTGCATGTGTAAACTCATGGGTTCATTCTCAACTTCAATTGAATACCAATCAAAGTTGATTGGTATTCAATTGAAGTTCACGTGGATTTCATGTGATTTGAGCACGGTACTCTGATTTTAGTCTGAGAACGTACTTAAGTTTTTTCGAGAAAACTTGGCCTTGGGAAAACATTTCAATATTTTCAGATGCTTCATTTTACACAAAGCCTATCTTTATCTACATGAATTTTGTCTTCTACAGCTCCTGTCTAATTAGACAATTCTAGAAATTGCCGTTTGGGAAAGTGTTAAATAAAAATGCAGATGATAGAGATAAAGATTATGCTACTTGTTTAATATTATACATGCCGCTCTTGATATGTCTGTCAAATTGCATCAACATGGCAAGGAAAAAATAATGCAACAAGTACGTGCAACAAACATTTTGAAAATTGACGCAGAAATGAAAATGTTATTACAAAATATTTGACTAGAATCGAGAGTTTTTGTCCGTAGTTTTTATCAATCCCGTAATGCACAATCTCCGCCGCGACTTTTAAAGTTATTCTACTTTAGGGTAAAATACTAAAATGCTGACAGCCTGGATTTTAATATTTACTCTCAATAATTTCAAAACAACTTTTCGATTATTTATTTTCATTTGGAAATCAAAATCACGGATAATTTCGAAAACGGTTAATCTTTCTAGGTAACAAAATAAACTAGACTACTGCACGGTTATTGCGAACGACACAATTTAATCTGACATGAAACGTGTGTTTTTCCATACACTAAAGTATGGCAAATAAGTAAATGTTGCATCTAATCATTTCTTCCTTTTCTCTCAATGTGTTCGGCTATTTCCTTGTCGAAACGTGAATGTATCATTGTTTGGGAAATGGTTAAACAGGGGTCCATTTCTCACGGAGGACATTAAATAAAATAGGAAAACAATTGAGCCATTTGTATTTTCGTGTTAATGTCTATTTTATGTGGTAAACAGTATTGATTGATCTGAATTTCATCGATACTTCAATTTAGAAAAGAACCAGGATGTGATAAAAGGATCATAATGGCATTTGAGATCAACATGGATCAAGATCAGCCTGTGCCTACGCACAGTCTGGTCAAGATCCATGTTGCTCTTTGATAGCTTTTTTTCTTTATCAGCAAGGATTACCAGAAAATAGTACGGGTCATGATCAGACCAATCTTACGCACAAGCTCATTTAGATCTATGTTGGTGGCCTCAAATGCCACCCCTTTTTTCATTCCCCGCTTATTTGACCCTTTCCCAAACTGCGAAATCTAGACAATTTGTAATCTGGTGATGACCAGACCCGTAGGAACGGGGGGGGGGGGGCGGTTGGGGGATGGTGGGTAGGGTTTTTGGGGTTGGCAAAGTTGACCAAAATTCCTGAATTTTCTAATTTTTCTCTGAAAATTAGGGAAAATCCAATTTAGCCCCTCCAATATTCAGAAACTGGCCCGGAAAGGGGTTAGCTGAATACAAACTGGATTTTGATAAAGATAGCAAAATGTTGAGTGAAAAGAAGGAAATTCTTGTTTTCAGTTTTTTTTTCTTTTTTTTTTTGTATCGATTTTTTTCTCAGTCTTTTTCTATTAGCGACGCAAAATAATGTATAATCATGTTAGCAAAAGGGTTAGGTTTAATATAGGTCTAAAATCACTGTTGGTTCGCGTATGGTCGCTTTTTCTTTAATGTCTTTCTTAATAAAAGAAAATTCACAGTAAATTATGAAAATGACTATTTCATAGTATTTAATGTTTGTTTCTTCAATGGAACGAACATATTCTTCACCTTGACTTCCTTCATTCCCTAAAAAACGTCGAATACGTCATATAATACAAAATAACATACATATTTACACGGTGGGGATTGTGCATGTTGGGATGGATAACGAATACCGACAATAGGGAACGATTTTATCAAGTAAGCCGTGACGTAATTTCGGACAAATAAATAGTATTTCGTTGGTGTTGCTATAAAATCTCATAACTACGGCTTAAATCAAACCGTAGTTACGAGATGTTATAACAACACCGACGGTTTAGCAAAACATAACGGTAAACTCAGTCTATTTTTTGCACAAAATTTGATGCCAACTCGCCTCGCTTCAGGTAAGACATTTTGCAATAACTCTGTTATTTCTGTATCAATTTTCAAGCGGTTTGCTGCATGTACCCCGCCTTATCGAGCTCTTTCATCGGATGTATGACATATTAGATAACTCATGATACTTTTTCCGAAATATTGTCCCAACCGACCAGAAAGCGAAATGGTAACGACTACGGCCAAATTAACCACGCTTCAGGTAAGAATTTGTGCAATAACTTTCTTATTTCTGCGTCAATTTGCATGCGGTTTGTTGCATGTACTCCGTCTTACTGAGCCCTTTTCTCAGATGTATTATTTATCTTGAACTTCCCTGTACTTTTCTCAAAAACCGATCCCAACCGACTAGAAAAAGGGCCTGAATTTTGTGTCGTTTTTCTGTTCGGTTGGGATCAATTTTTGGACAAAGTACAAAGATTCTACAAACAAGCCATATATCCGAGGAAAGAGCTCACTAATACGGGGTACATGCAACAAACCGCTTGAAAAATGGAGCAGAAATAAGAAAATTATTGCACAATTTCTTACCTGAACCGAGGCAAATTTGTCCGTATACTTCGTATTCGTTATCCATCCCATCATGCACAATCCCCACCGTGATTTACGATTTTGAAAAAGCTGCCCATAATGTTTGAATCGACGCCTTCTCGGTAAGTAGAATTTGTAATGATACGAAGCTACAAGGTACCATATCAGTATTGGCGACGCTTTAAGGTTTATAACCCATCATTAGCACCAAAGAGCCAGAGGCGAAATTTGGAAAGAGCCGGTTATTCCTAAATTGTGATACATTTCCATTCCAAATACAAACACAAGCATTTTGAACGGTTTAGAATTTTGAATTAATGCATACTTATATAAATATTTGACAAAAATGTTAAAAATTACCTCCCTTGCATATGGATATAGAGTAAAATGATATTTGTAAATGTTTTTCTTCCTGAAGCATAATCTTGAAATACGGCACGGTGAATCAACTTATGTGAAATGTATTTACAAGAGTGTGTAATTTGATGCATTTCGTATGGCTAGAAACTGGTGTTTTAATGATGGGTCATATACCTTAAGGTTTATCACCACAAAAAATATTGCATTACCCTGGATATTTTAAACTTTCTCAAGCAAAAAAACTAAACAAAGCAAACAAAAAATAAACTAACCGCACCCCAAACATTTTAATTAACGATTCAAGTTGCTGCGAACGACCGAATGGGTGTTTATGCAACGTTTCTGTACATACATGTATCAGCATAGATTCATACTGATTGAAGAGTAGCTAGGCCATGCAAACTATTGGCATTTGTCTTCTTTGTTTATCAATGTTTTCTTGTGTTTTTCCTGAGGTCTTATTAAGAAACGGGTTAGTGTTTTGGGGTTAATTTTGACGTTTGCATTTCTTTCAATTACATTTATTTTCAATTTCAAAATGCTGTCATCTGTTCACAAATACAACAATCGGTGAACTTGTCGCTTTTCAACAAAAGCCTCGTAACTGCAGCTTTAAAGAAGCTGCAGTACTATTTCCCAGATTTGGACCCAAAAATTGTCAAATACAAACGAAATGCACACTTTTTAAGCTTTATATGACCTGATTAAATGATTACGACAAACTATTGAAGCAACGACTCATTTTTTCGCAATTTGATACCAAATTCATGAAGCGATGTCGAAAGTAGGTCAAAACAGTAGGACATGCGACTTTCTTAAATGACGTCACAACATACATGATGACGTCATATTGAAATTCAAGTATGAATCTCATTTGAATCATGGTCCGCGCTGTATGCTCATGCGCAACAATTTAAAAATAATTCTAACCCCATCTGAGACGGGGTTGAATTTAGGTTTGGATTCTCCCTAAATTCAGCTATCTGTCTTGTAATTTCGGCTCATTCTCTGTCTGAATCGCATATTATTAACCATCCCGAGGTGGTCAACACAAAAGTTTTGCATATTTTTTCAAAAAAAAAATCATTTTTTGCAATTAGACCATCTGTTACCGTCGCCCTTTAAAGGAGAAAATGATGGTTATTAGCATTTTACTATTTTGTCTCAATGTTTTCAGGACAAGTCTACAATTCTGGCATATTGTCTAATATGCGAATATCATTGATGATTCACATTGACTAAGACTAGAAATCAACCATTTCCAAATGACAATTTTAGACCAGCTCAATTTGAAAGTTGCTGCAAACGACATAACTATTGCTGATTAGGATAGGACCTGTGGTGCAAACCAAATTTTGGGACAAAAGGGAAAGTCGGTTATAAATATATCTTTCTTTTGTCTCAAAATGTCAACCAGTCCTGTTAGGGATATCGAATTCGTGTTTTGTTTGGTAAAGAGTTAAGCAATGATTAGATGCACCAGGCATCGCAAAGTAAATGTCAAAATATTAAACGCCACTTTAAACCCAACGTAGACAACACGCGGTACTCGGTGGGTAGAGCTTAGAAATAGACAATAAAGGAAAATAAATTGGATGTTATTTTCAGATTAAAATATGATATGCATGCATATTGGGTCATTTATTATATTCTTCAAAGTTAACCTGCCACAAATGCGCAGTGTCACCAGTAAAATGGGTAGAGAGTAATATATCTTTTTTGGTGGCATTATTAACCGATGACCTATCTTCAAATGGCCTTGGCCGTTGAGTGGTGTATAAAACTACATTCGCTCTTAGATGGACATGCGCATTGCATCATAATACGACTTCAAATTGTTGAAAGTGACGTAATACTCCACAAAGTACATTAGTACACATTTTCTCCCAACTCGATGCAAATATTTGCGCTACAACCTAATTCATTGACAAAAGTATTAAATGCGTACTATAGTCGACTTTCTCGCCAACTATTTCTTACATGTTCCAAGGCATGGTAAAAGTTGTTTCAATGAAATAGCAAATCGTATCGACTGTGGTCAGCCTGCGCATTGTGTGCAGTCTCTCCAGAATCAAAACCATTCTCGTTTTTTCTCTCTTTTTCCTATGAAAAATACCCTTTACGGCTTTGTCCAAAATATCGACCTGCATACATGCCAGCAATGAGTTAAGATAGTCTAGGCCTAATGAAATTCGCCCGACATCGGAATTATTTGGGCGACGTCGAAACATTCGGCAGTGGAATTTCCATCACGAATGTTTACGACCGCACCCGAATAAATTCGGACACATAACGACGACGACCGAAAAAATCCGATGTTTTATGAATCTCAACATTACAGGTATTCTACCTTAAACCAGTTTTTGAACTTTTGAAATACCAGAGCCTGTTTCTTTTCTCGTGATACGATGAATTTATGAACTACGAGATTTAAACAAATTATGCGATTAGAACGCAAGGTCGGGGCTTTTGTATACTTCAATTGCTCAAGACATAAATTCAAATAACATCGGACAAGCGAAAATGAGCCTTCTGGCAATTATTCCAAACATGATTGTGAGACTGTGATCAAATTCCACACATGTCATATTCATTCAAAGCTTATCTTATAAGAATACAAATGAACATCGCACTTTCGGATACTTTGTCAAAAAGCGGATTTGTTGGCTAAAACCGAGGCCAAAACCAACCCTATTTGGACTTATTTACAGATATTTTGTGAGATATGATATTCTTTAATATGTTTGAAAAATATCCAGGTTTAAAGTGTAAATGGCTGAAAAGAATCCTTTTCCCGACAAAATTAATTTATGATAGGAACAGATTAGACTGTGCATGTAAGCAACCTGTACAGGACCCATGCTGTTCTCTAAAAGCTTCTCCAGTTCACGTAGGGGCAGTGACTTTTTTCTGAAATGCCAACCTTTCGCATGACAGGTAGACGAAAGCATAATTGATAACTTTATTCGGCTGAATAGCATAATATGATGTTATCGCTTTACTCAAATTTGCTCAATGTATTGAGTAATGTTATTTTCTCATTGAAGTAATTTGATTGACATTGCATACCAAAGCCCGTATTTTGGTTCAGATACATTGTTGCGAAAATATGAGAAATTTGCATTTGCAGAAAGAAGGAAGTGAATGGGCCGGGATCTTGGAAAACGGTCTCTGTAGTACTTCGCTGCTTTTCAACAAAATCCCCGTAATTGCAGCTTAAAATAAGCTGCGTATTTCAGATTGATGCGACTTCGAAGCCAATGCACGACAAAACTTTTCTCAAAGCAGAGTGAAAATTTAGGTACATACAAACAAACACATCCGGATACTCTCTAGTATCCGGTTCAGGAGGGGCTTATTCGCTTTCAGTAAAAAGACATTGCTGTCGACAAAACAATACTACAATTGTAAATGATTAGTTACGAATTGCTTACCTTGTTGTTTATTGAAAACAATAAAGAAAATGGTAAAATGTTGATAACCAGTTTTCCCCTTTTCTTTATTTCTTCAACGCATTCTTAATCAAGACGTCGAATTCGCGAGTTGATCAGAAAAGAGTTACAATATACATGTATTACCCAAGTTTACCCTGGTCTATTGATAAAACACGTAGTCAATTATAGAATTATTTGAATAAACTCTCCAAAAACAACTTTGACGATTTCAAAAGATATAACTGAACAAACAAAAAATGGAAAGTTTATATCGCTTTCCCTTCCAACAAGTCCCAGGGTGTGATTATTCCGGCCGTTTTGGACGCGGAATAGCGTATATCACCAGATGCTAAGGTCTTGTGATATACGCTATTCTGCGTCCAAAACGGCCGGATCGCGTCCAAAAGTGGTCAATCGTATAATATGCGTAGGCCTATCTGTAAAAGATTCTGATTAGGAACTAATGTATTATTCCCACTTATTATAAAACTCTAGTGGATTATCTGCCCGTGAATTGCAAAAAAAGAGCCCACTAAATTTTCGCAAAATGTTGTTGGTAGAGATATTATTTATTAAATGTTGTGGAGGGAAATTATAATTGGCAGCTTTCTACCATTTAAACATTGTCAAAACTTGCCTTATTTGAAAACATTGACGAAATGAAGTTTCTGATTGACTAGAATAGTCAATAATACTATTCTAGAATAGTATTACACACTTTAAAGCCAATTTTATAAAAGTAAGATGGTGAAATCGTTTTGTCCATCAATTTCTACAGCATATCCAACTTTCATACAGATCTATATACGCTAGAAGTGTGTGTACCAATTACAGTTGCGGAGCCTAAATCTCGTGAAATAGAAATTTTCAAAATAAGGAAATAGACTCACTCTCGGAATAACGTATGTAAAAGAACAAATCTGGATTACGATCGTGTCAATCTGCATAAAGATGGGATGTACGGGGCTATTCATTGGTGTTAAATAGCCGTTTGAAAAACATCACAACACAGCTATGTTCATTGATTTAATCAGTAGTGACCTCTTTCTATTCTTCTACTTTTGATGATTAATTACTACGAACTTTGATGTGCCCTGCCAGCAGAAAATGGTTACAAATTGCGAAAAAAAACGGAATAAGGAATCCTAAGTCACTGGGTAGGCAATCACCAATCAGTCTTTTTTTTCGGGTTTACCTTTAAAGTTACACAACAATTCATCCGATTGGCCGAGACATAGGCTACGTCTCGTCCAATCAGATGACTTGTAATATAATTTAAATTCAGACAACCATTTTAGAAGTTTTGGTGAATTTGGCCCAAGTACCTAAATGCAGTATCCGTTCTTATCACCAGGGTCACGGTGTATAGTCGCGTGACTTAGAGTTTCCGATAATCTTCAATATCTTTTTTTATAATTTGATTTTTCAAAAATCAACCAGGTCCATCTAATGCGTGACGTCTGTCCACATTCTCTGCTTCAAACCGAATTTAAATCGGTCCATTATTTACAAAGTTATTGAAGATTTTCTGAAAATGTTGTATCACGTGATTATCCACCGTGAGGATGGTCATCCCTCTTGTTTCCGATTATCCATCGGTGGCCGACTAAATTAATGATTTAAAGGATATTCGCCGCGGTCAAAGATCGATCCCGGGACCTCGTGATTTTAAAAGTATTTGACAAACTTTCGATAGTTTTTAATATACAGGGTGTCCCAAAATATATGTCCCCATTTCAAACATTTATAAAATTGACAAATGTTGATTCGAGAAAAAGCAACAACACCAACGCAGTCAACAGAAAATACCTGATAATGAAGAAATCATTTCAAAAAGGAAAAGTAGATTATTTATCAATTAGAACAGCATTGCCAACGACACTCGTAAATATTACATGTACAAAAAATGGAAAATCCATGCCAAAGCATATTGGTATTTTCTTGAATTTTCAAAGTGTCTGCAAATAATCCGAACTGATACACGAAGGATGGATTTTTTGGGAAAGGACGAATACATGTATCTATTTTCGTTGTATCCCGCACAGAAAATTTGCATCGACGTGAGAATGATCGAAGGTCTTCGTGTGAAAGTAAGCCGGTGTCATTATATTCCCATTCCGAGGTACTTGAGGTGTTCAATAGACTTTTGTGAGAGACTAACTTGTTTTGTGGTCAGAAACATGCGGGAACACGAACGTTGAGTCTTCCCAGACGTCGAGAGTGTGAATCGATGAACCCTTTCCCAAACAACAATATCACTGGTGGTGAACTCGGCCAAAGCGTGGGACGTTTTTTCGCGATCATAGTATTCCGTCGGTGTTGTTATAAAATATCGTAACTACGGCTTCGATAAAGCCGTAGTTACGAGGTTTTATAACAACACAGACGGTTTGTCAATACATATCGGTAAACCCGGTCTATTTTTATAACAAATTCATTGTTATTAATAAAAACTATACAATCAGATGTTTAAACTCACATTTAAACGCAAAATATCTGTATCTTGTTGTAGCGAAAAACGTCCCTCGCTTTGGCCGAGTTCACCACCAGTGAATATGTATAGCGTCGGTGTTATTACAAAACCTCGTAACTCCAGCTTTAATTAAGCTGGAGTTACGAGGTTTTGCTATAACACCGAGGATAGGCTTGTCCGAAGTGAAAGGGGTTGTAGAAGACTTAATGAATGCTTACCCATGTTTGAATGTTACATGTTCTATGGTTTTAAACCAGCATAATTTTATGAAAATATTGACGACCAGAAAAATTACTTGGTCAATAACATCAGAAGACTTTTAAATGATCTACCATATTCAGCAAAGTTTTGATATTATTCCACTTCTGGCTCAAAACTAAATCAAATTGGTCACGTGATTTGATTACTGACGATTTTGTGAAATTTTAATGCCACGTGATTCTCGACCGTATGATATACCCAGTGCCACAAAAAAAAAAAACGCGTCACTGATTATTTTGGTAAGATTTTCCTGGAAGGAAGATGCGCCATGTGAAACTTGGGTTTCTACGATGAAGTTGTTTGTCTGAATCATGTCGTTACTTTAAAAAAAACTCGTAAATGCAGCTTCTTTTAAGGTGCAGTTACGATGTTTTTGTTGAAAAGCGATCATGTACAGCTTTGGTAATAAATGTGTTTAACTAGCAATTGTTAGAAGAAACAAGATATGTTAAAATAACGAATGCCCCTAAATTTTCCAATGTTAAGTTTTAGGACAGACAGACGGACGGACAGATATACGCACACGTGTAAAACAATATACCCCCGATCTTTTGATACGGGGGGATAAAAATGGGTTAAACATACTAACTTTGTAACGTATTTCTAATGTCGTTCAGTATAAAACGAAAAGGTCTCTGTATTAGTGTGACGTTAATTAGCAATGTTTCCTTGTTTACTTTACTACACTGGTATAGTTTACTTTTAATCTCTCTTTTGATGAACTTGTGGTTACTGCAAACAGTATTAGAATAGAAAATGGGGGTTTGGTCAAAACTATCCCTTTCCCAAACGACAAAATTTTAGGGTAGTCCAATTTGAAAGCAGCAGCAGGCGACAAATTATATCTAAATAAAGATAGGATTTGTGTACACTATAGCTGAGAAAATATTGAGGCAAAAGAAGAAACTGATGGTTATCAGCAGTTTCTTCTTTTATCTCAATATTTTCCCAAGCCTTTTCTGTTAGGGACGTCAAAACCAGTTCTTGTATGGGAAAGGGCTATACCAATCGTCTGATCGAGACGGAATCGATTAACCTTTTACCAAACCCAAACGACAGAATTTTAGACTGGTCCAAATTCAAAGATGTTGCAGACGACAATTTCAAGTGAACGAAATTTAACTTTTTGGTGGATCTTTTTGTGTGAAGAAATTGCTTGTGACAAGTAATTTCTTCATTTTCCACAATGTTTTCCAAACCATTTTCCGTTGCAAGAATAACAAAAAAGTCAATGTACGGAAAGGGCTAAAACTTTTCCCGTAGCAAATTTTTGCTCTCGCCAAAATTCAAAGATTAATATAGGATAGATGATAATGGCTTCCAAAAATATTTTGGAAAATTAAAACATTGCCTCTGACAAGCATTTTCTTCATTTCCAACAATTTTTCTTCCCGGAAAGACCAACATATCGTCGGTGTTAATGCAAAATCTCGTAACTTCAGCTTTTATCAAAGCTGTAGTTACGAGGTTGGCGAAATGTAAAATTTCGTTCACTTGAAAGTTAGCATTTTTGTATTTGGACCAATTTAAAATTGTGCAATGTAGTAAAATGAATGAAACCGTGTCCTGGGCAAACATGAAGATGTTTGACCCTGGACGATGTTTGTGATACGCATTTTTATACGCCCGAAGGGTCGTATTATGTTATGGCCCCAGTCGTCCATGACGGTCCGTCTGTTTGTCCGTCCGTCCGTCGGTCCGTCTGTCCGTTCGTTAGCAATTTCTTGTGTGCGCAACTCCTCCTACAGTTTTGATTGGAATTTGCTCAAACTTACCAGAATAACTCTCCATGGTTTCTAGTTGTGCACACCGCTAACGGAATTCAGATAAGTCTTTTCGTTTTAGAATTAACTGCCCTCGAATTGAAAAAAATGGCCAATTTTACTGACACGCCTCTCTCGGGCGTATATGCGCCGCTCCGCGAAGCTCATGTTCATTCCTAGCAAAATGCTGTTCCACACACGCGTTCTTCAAAATAAAGAATTGTTTAGGAAAGGAATAATTAAGGAAGTTACACACTCAAAGAAAATAATCTTTAGTTTCAAAGACTACTGTTACACAATATAGACCGAGTTCGAGCATTTTTGTACATGTTTGAAGTTGCCAGCTTTTAACACTTAGAGGTGGTTTTTAAGTGGATTTTTTTTAGACCGCTTAAGATCAAAGAAAAACTTTGATTATTGAAAATCTATAGAATAACGATTGAGATATTTGTTATAAACTTAATTCGAACCCAATATTGACCAATCGGGAGGCCAATCGAGTTAATCGGCTTAAGCACTCTCGAGCACTGGACAAACATTGGAATTACTTGTGAAATGGTGTGTTTGGTTTATCGAAGACGGCGAGAAACGATAAATATTGAAAATATATCTATAAAATGGACTACCTATTTATATAAATAGTAAGGCGATTTATTACTTTCCTTCTATCTTTTGCTTTCCGTGGAACTATTTCTGTATCAAACTGCCCGTATATTACATGTCGCTTTTCAGCAAAAACCTCGTACGTGGTTTGTTTAACCCTTTCCCAAACAAGCCATGGTTTTGACGTCCCTAGTAGAAAAGGCTTGGGAAAACATTGAGACAAAAGAAGAAACTGCTAATAACCAGCAGTTTCTCCTTTTGTCTCAATATTTTCTATGCCATATTCTACACAAGTCCTATCTTTAGTAACATCCATTTTGTCATCTGTGGCAGTTTTTGAAGTGGACCACCCTACAATTTTGTCGTTTGGGAAAGGGTTAAAAGCCGCGATGTACTGCATGCCTTTCATCAAATGCACACCGATATTTTTCGCCCCATGATCTATCTCACTGCATGTTCACTGGTAGTTAACTCGACCATAGCGTGGGACGTTTTTTCGCGATCATAGTATTCCGTCGGTGTTGTTATAAAATATCGTAACTACGGCTTCGATAAAGCCGTAGTTACGAGATTTTTCAACAACATAGACGGTTTGTCAATACATATCGGTAAACCCGGTCTATTTTTGGAACAAATTTGTTGTTATTAGAAAAACTTTCCAATCAGATCTTTGAACTTACATTTAAATGCAAAATATCTGTACCTTGTTGTAGCGAAAAACGTCCCTCGCTTTGGCCGAGTTCACCACCAGTGGTGTTCGTCTATTTGTGTTACAATCATGTTTTCCCCTCCCTCCATCGGTAGCTTAGTGTGTGTCCATTCCTCGCTCTACACCGATTTTCCTTTTTCTTTTGTATTCATCTACATTACTTTTCTTATTTTAAACAGGCACCTTAGGCCGTCAGAACCAGGACTTGTTTTAACAAGAGTGCCATCGTCACAATATACGCCGCCACTTATAAAACTTGAGAAAAAAAATGACATTAACAAGGATTTATAAATATTCACTGAAAAACCTTTAAAAAATTGTGTTCACAAAAAGGTTTTTATAAATATCCAGTGAAAAACCTGGAAGGAATTGCATTCACGAGGCTGAAATATCATTAAGCCCCAGAGACTAAGATTGAAGGGGGCATAATTCTGGCAAAAATCAATGAACCATGAAATACTTCCTTCATGCACATCTACCAATTGAGGTGATAACATCCACCAAGTTTCATTAAGATCCAGCCAGAAACTTAGGAGGAGTTGTGTTGACAAGCCTGCAATTTCAATAAGCCCCAGAGACTAAGTTTTTAAGGGGCATAACTCAGGCAAAAATCAACGAACCATAAAATCCTTCCTTCATGCACATCTACCACTTGAGGTGATAACATTGACCAAGTTTCATTAAGATCCAGCCAAAAACTTAGGAGGAGTTGTGTTGACAAGCCTGCAATTTCAATAAGCCCCAGAGACTAAGTTTTTAAGGGGCGTAACTCAGGCAAAAATCGACGAACCACAAAATCCTTCCTTCATGCACATCTACCAATTGAGGTGATAACATTGACCAAGTTTCAAGAAGATCCAGCCAGAAACTTAGGAGGAGTTGCGTTGACAAGGCTGCAATTTCAATAAGCCCCAGAGACTAAGTTTTTAAGGGGCATAACTCAGGCAAAAATCAACGAACCATGAAATCCTTCCTTCATGCACATCTACCAATTGAGGTGATAACATTGACCAAGTTTCAAGAAGATCCAGCCAGAAACTTAGGAGGAGTTGCGTTGACAAGAAAAGTGGACGTACGTACGGACGGATGGACGGATGGACGGATGGACGGACGGACGGATGGACGGACGGACAGACGGAGAAGATGACGCCAATATACGTCCGCCTCCGGCGGCGTATAAAAATGGTTGAAATATTTTGCGCAATTCCTGTCAAAGATTCCGTTTCTGTGGTCGCAGCGTTAGAATCACAGAGGCGTAAAATATACCTGACATATTAGTGTTAATGGTGTAATTTATCATTATAAGTTGTCGAACTCAATTACATAGACGTGTGATGAAACGGAATAATTAAAAAGGAATAAACTATCAATGTTTTAATGAATCGATGATGTTGTGATTTAGTTAACAAAATAGTTTATAGGATATAGATCTTTAGGAATTGCCTCTACCGTAGCCTTCAGTAGGTAAGACCTGCATGTATTATAGGATTGATAAATGTTGGATTTGATATTTTGCAAGAGTGTCTGATTTCGTACTAGTCCAAGGTTTGATCCCAAGTCGGGACTAAAAGCCTTTCCGACAATTGTCTTCAACTAATGGAATCGGAAACCGGAGTAAAAATGCCTGTTTGGATGTTGTTATACAAGTAGGCTACTGGTGAGTGAGGAGAGAAATGATAGGAAACCGTGGTTAACCCATTACCAAACGGCAAACTTTTAGACTCCTCCAAATTCAAAGATGTTGCAGACGACAATTAAAACGGAATGAAATTTTACATGTTTATGTCTTTTTGTGTAAAAAATATTATGGGAAATGAAGAAATTGCATTGTCACAAGCAATTTCTTCATTTTCCACAATGTTTTCCACAGCTATTATTTTGTGAGGAGTCACTGTGTGGTAATGGGTTAATGACTGAGACGCTTTTAAAATGGTATCAAATCTCTTGTTAAAATGATTGTTTTCCAGGTGATAAAGGTGTTTATGTACAAGCCTTTTACGCTTTTCAAGAGCTGAATTCCGTTAGAACTTTATTTCCAGATCTACATTTAAATCCCTTTCCAAATGTAGAGCTACTTTCAATAATATTCTAAGAAGGACAGCTTCAGGAAAATGAGTTAAAAGAACAAAATGTCGACAACCTGTGTTTTCTTCTCTTCATGCAATATTTTCGGGGCTAAAATGTACAAACAAGAGCTTTGTGGGGCTGTGCATTTTTATCCCTCTGCAAATGGCCTAGTCAATCCAATCGCGATTTTCTTCGATGCCAGTATAAAAAGTTCAAGAACGACAAAAGTTATCTGAGCGACATACGAAACTAGACACAACAAAGATCCACAGTGGCAAATTCCAAGTATAACTTTAAGTATGTGAGAAGTTGCGTACACAAAAAAATGTTAACGGACAGACAAATTATACAGACAATTTGATGGACGACCAGGATATCATAAAAGCATAATACGTTCCTTCGGACGTAAAAAAGCTTATATACTCACTCGACAGGTCCCGGGTTCGATCCAATGTCGCGGCGACTATCCTTTCTGACAAGAATGTCACCCACCAATGGTTTGATAACCGTCATCTTATGTGGGTGAGAAGCTGGATGCTCGGAAAGGATGTTGTAGTAGTGCTAGTAGCCTATGCGAAACCATGGTTAGGTGCTCAAGCCGTCGCGATAAGGTCATAGCAGTATAAAGATACGTTAAACCCTAATCAACCAATCAATCAATCGGACGTACATGTATGCAATTGCTTCTTATATACTCCCTTTTTGTCGTTTGCAGTAGCTTAAAAGGTAAATTACTCATGCAAGTAACACATAATAAAAATGGGTGATGTAAACAGACAAATGATGATAAATGACAGCAGATGCGTCACTAATTGATTGATTATCGATCTCATTATTGATTTGCACAAGATGACGATCGGTGATCCCTCCCTTTTTATTAAGTGGTTTCGATGATAGTGACCGCAGACCGTCATCTATACGAGTACATTGTACTATGATTTATAAAGTCAAGTTCAACATTCTTTATTAGTCATGAGATATGAAGCGGGGCGTCTGTCGCATCGTAAAACAATCAGGATCCAGATCAGCCTGCGTATACACGCAACCTGATCAGGGTCCATGTTAATCCCTTTTTGCTTGTCCATGCATGACCCGTGATAGATTTTAATACTAAAACGGTAATACAGGGACATATGCCTTGCATTTCCAGAATATATTCATGAACATGCATGACGATATCAATATCAAATTATTATAACCCTTTTCCAAAGAACATGAATTTGGCTGTTCCGAATTGAAGGAATTGCAATTGTGGACAAACACTTTGCAATTTCATTTAAATTTAGAGGTAGAAATATTAAGAGAAAAGTAGAAAATCGGTATTTATCAGTAATAGGCTAATGTTTTCCGTGTTTTTTTTTTCCTTCACAAGGCTTGTAAAATTAGATCTTTTAGGGAAAGTATTAATATTACACAATAGGAGTGGAACACAATTATCAACGTAGGAATTTTGTAACTAATCTTTGACTGAACCGAACACCTAACTATCAATGCCTGCCGTTTCTCTCACTGCGGCCAGAATCTCTAAAACATTCTTTCCGAGCCTCGGAGGCATAGGTTTCAACATCTACTATTGGTTGCTTACTTAACCCTTTCCCAAACAAGACCTGGTTTTGACGTCCTTAATAGAAAAGGCTTGGGAAAACATTGAAACAAAAGAAGAAACTGCTGATAACCAGCAGTTTCTCCTTAATTTGTCTCAATATTTTCTATGCCATATTTTAGACAAATTCTATCTTTAATAACTTCCACTTTGTCACTTGTGGCAGTTTTTGAAGTGGATCACCCTAAAATTTTGGCGTTTGGGAAAGGGTTAAATGTATCACTTTACGCAGCATGTAATGGAATCTATCAACGGAATTTGATATTCAAATGAGAAAAATAAATTTGATTTCATGATTTCAGTACGACTTGATAGAAGTTACGTATTGATCCATTCCCAAACATCGGCGCTTTTTGACGTCTCTAATAGAAAAAGCTTTGGGAAACATTGAGGCAAAAGAAGAATTTGCTGACGACAGCATTCTCTCGTTTTGTGTCAATATTTTCTAAGTTATAATACACGTTTTCTTCTTTAAAAATCAATGATTTTGTCGTCTGCAACTACTTTCAAATAGGACTTGCCCAAAAGTGTGTTATTATTGAAAGGGTTAAAAGGGAATTTCATAGATACTCTTTTATAAATTTTACTTTTATTTTTATCTGAAAGAGCATATTTTTATCTGAAAATCCTGAAAATTTCAAGCCAAAGAAAACACGAAGAATATTTTCTTATAATTGTGGTAAACAATAGATCAGATGTAAATGGAATTTGCCATTTTTGTCTAAACTTTTAGCTTTTAAGGCGTTTCTTTGGCTTATCAGGAACAAATTAAAAAATAACCGATACGTAATGGTTTAGATCGTGGCTAAAATATACGACCTTTTCAAGGAATGAAGCCATGTAAAAGCCATTCGTAAATACTTTGACGCAATAGATTACCATAAGGAAATAATGCACAGACATTCGGGCGCTGCTTTAAAGGCATATTGCTTCAGATTAAAATACACTTCTAGTGAAAATACGCTTCAAGGGAAAATCTTTTTTATACCTCTATCACAACACTGTATAATTGTGAACCGGGATCTGAAAATAGTGCCATATGGCATTCGAGAACGTCATGGGTCCAGATCAGCCTGAGCATACTCACAGTCGGATAAAGATTTTAGGATTTTTTCTGATAGCCTCTTCATTTAGTGAAGCAACTGCACATAAGCTTGCAGCCGGGATCCTTGTTACATATTACAACCCATTTGCCTTTATGGTTAGTTATCATCGTTAGGCTCTTCGCGTTTTTTCCAGATCCTGGTTCAAATATGTTTTGTTTATCGGCTTAAAGTTACATGTGTAACACTGTACCGAAATATTTGAACATTTCTGTTTTTTTAAAATAGATATTGTAATACACTTAATGCTAAGTTTAATTTGCACCGAAAATTAAATGCATTTCGATGACAATTCATCTTTTACATTAATTTTTGAAAGTAGTTTTGGACTAATGTTTTACCCTTGTGTCAGATACCTTTAATTCTTAACAATCGAATATCGGCCTGTCATCTGTCAATATTTAATTACTCTTTGCAGCTAAACAAACTTCATTATCGAAAACTTGTCACGAGAAATCGACATGTTGGGGTTCAAAGGTCGATCGACAAAATAGATCAATTAATTATTGATTACCTGTTGATTAGATTGGAATGTAGTATTTGTATTTGTTTGTCATGATACATGCAAACATAGGTAGACCTAGGACGTTGTAATATACCATATGATTTCTTTAAACAACAGATTTGCATGAATTTGTTCGTGAATACAGTATCATGATTACTTTTTTTTTATTTTGTAAGGGTTAATCATCCGATCAAGAACCTTTCAAATAAATCAGCCATGGTTTTGACGCCCATGGTTTAGAAAGAATCCGGGCCGCATTCACTAAAGATACTGAATTAAATGTTTAGATCCAAATTATATTACAAGTCATCTGATTGGACGAGACGTAGCCTATGTCTCGACCAATCTGATGGGTTGGTGTGTAATCTTAAAGGTACTTTCAGAACTGCACTGGTTGGGCAATGCTATCCCTGTTTTATACAAAAATTCCGTCGTGTGAATCTAAAAAAAATACCACAATGTGGGTACGCTAACTTCATTGCAGCATCAATAAACAAATATCGATAAAATTGGAAAACCATACATGTACAATTGATGCATTTGCTTCTCTAATTTCAGATGCCGATTTGAATCCTGTTCCAGCAGCCATATTGGATTACATCAACAAAGGCCGGTGATGCATGAGAATCGATAAGCAAGAAAAAAAAACAATAGCTGGAGGGGCAATTAGAAAACAAAGTACTTAGCGGCTATGGAATAGAGGCTTATTTAGACCTATGCCTATATTGCAACGTAGTTTCAACATGCATTTGTGCAATGTTTAACGACCCGGATCAGGCATATTTATACAATGTGTTTAAAACAGTGGATTAAAGATTTATCGAGCAATGTTCGGATTACGGGAACCTATTTCACAGAGTTTGTCATCGACAGATTTTGATGGCGTGCAGACTATCCTCTATAACAGGTAATGTTTTTATCTGTCTTTAACCCTTTCCCAAACAAGACCTGGTTTTGACTACCCTTATAGAATTGGTTTAGGAAAATATTGAAACAAAAGAAGAAACTTCTGATAACCAGCAGTTTCTCCTTTTGCCTCAATATTTTCTGTGCTTGCTCCTTCACAAATTCTGTCTTTAAAAACCATGCATTTTGTCGTCTGCAGCAGCTTTCAAATAGGACCACCCTAAAATGTTGTCGTTTGGGAAAGGGTTAATCAAAACTTACTTATTTTACATTGATTGGGACTAGGACTAGAAGCTTATTTTATGCCCTCTCGATTATGCTTCCTGGAAAATAATTTTACCAGTCCTCGCGTCGCATGTGTGGGCTAATGAGAAGCTAAGAGCAACCTCCGGTCAGGGGATCGAACTCGGATCTTCTTGATCGTGAATCGACGCTCTACCTCTCGACAACGGACAGTCGGACACCACGATTCTGTCTTTGATAGGTTATAACTAACCTTTAAATATCTTATTGTGTACATATACAGTTGACACTCGGTATGTTGACATCGGAGAAGTCGAATGTTTGCTTAAGGTAGAATACCCGTAATGCCGCCATTTTGAGATTCATAAAACACCGGCTTTTCCGGGCGGGGTCGTTACGTATCCGGAGATATTCGGGTGCGTTCGTAAACATTCGAACGAATGTTTTCGACTGCGCCCGAATAATTCCGACGTCATGCGAATCTCATTAGGGTGGACTACCTTACGTCCAAGTAATATTGTGGTCCCGTGCTCATCAATGGATATCATAATTATTATTGTTGTTGTTGTTGTTGTTGTTCTTTAAAAAAACAATTTCAAATAATTTGTCTACCATTTTTTTTAATTATAGACATTATAATTATGAGCAAGAAAAGCGGTTAAACACAAGTTTAATCGAAACTAAGCAAAACTCGGATGAAACAAATTCCGTTTTTGTCGAGATATTTTGACAGCCCCTCTGACTTCGATACAAGGAGTGTCGAGTGTGATAGTTACATGCAGTACGCTAGATACCCTTTTGTGGCGCCAACACACGTAGATACTTGATAAATTGCTGTTTAAGAAGATACTAGAGAAAGTGTTTAGAATAACAAAAATGCAAACAGAGCACTTCAAACCCCCACCGACACCCTTACTTTACTGCACACTTTAATGTCACCCGTCTTTAATTTATCTCTAAATAGATTTGTCCAAACTCAAAACGATCGTAGACTACAAAATAAATACTACTTGGGATAGCGGTAGAAATTCGTAAAAGTTCTCCTACTCTTTTATTTATTTATTTATTTATTTATTTTTATTTTTTTATTTTTATTTTTTTTTCGCCTAGAGGCTAATTGTCACTGAGACATGTGCGAGGTTTCAAAGCAAAAGCAATTATAGCCTCAATGGAGCGGTAGTTCAAAAATAAATAAACTGATTCCAACTGAAACATTATGTCACGTTTTGACGACTCACTAGATAAAGCTTTGGAAAAGTTGCTACAAGCAATGTCTTCATTTGTAAATGATGTTATCTTCCCAGAAAAACAACAACAACAACAACAAAACAAAAAAATATCCACATTTGATTTTATCGTCTGCAATATATTTGAACTTCGACCAGTTTAAAATATTTCCGTCTGGTAATAAGTTGATTTATTCCGTTTTCCATTTATAACGATGAGGGTTTGATATACTTGACATACTTGTTAATGCAGTTGCCCAAACATAAAAGATAACATCAAAATTTGCAATTTATCTACACTCCAATCCTTTCTCATATATTACAGATTTTAACCAATGCAGTTAGAAAGTTGCTGCAGATGCCAAAATGGATGTAAATAAGAACAAATTATCTTTGTATACTTGTAGCACATGAAATATTTAGGGAAGAGAAAACATATCGGCTATCTGCAATCATCATTTTCCCCTTTATATCAATGTTGTTGATGCTGTCTTTCTTATGGACGTCAAAACAGGTTTTCCTTGGTAAAAGTTTAAGCCGGAAATCTTTTGATCTACAGTGTTATAACTCACTAGCGAAACACCTGGGTGTAACGTGAACAACGTAAAATGTTTGGAAAAGGCATCGAGGCAAAATAAGTGAATTCTGATAATCGGTATCTTCTCCCGTGGACTTAAGACTCTCTTTTTATATCGCAACAGGAAATATGGAAGGTTCTCGTGACAAGCATTAACTTCTTTTAAAAGTATTCTTTAACCCTTTCCCAAATAGCAAAATTTTGGTCTGGTCCAATTTGAAAGGTGTTGCAGATGTCACTTTCACGTGAAACAAATGTTACATTTTCTTGTCTTTTGGGGCAGAAAACATTATGGGAAATGAAGAAATTGCTTGTCACAAGCAATTTCTTCATTTTCAACAATGTTTTCCCCCCCAAAGACTTCTTCTAGCTTGTGTTGCGTCAACATGTGTCTATATGTGTAAATGGGTTTAACAGTTGAAACCAGGGAATGTTTGATTGGAGGATAAGGCAACCTGTCAGTGTCGACATTATAACAAAAACATCTTACTGAATACATGTTTACTTTGGAAATGTATCAAAAGAAAAACACTTGAAAAGTGACAGGTGAAACATTTAAACTCGCTTGCCTATCCTTTTCCCAAACATAAGAAATATAGACTGTTTCAGTATATTGCGTATTTGACGCTGACATCGCGATAATTGTGAAACAATGCCATCTCGATAATGTGATAGGTTGGTATGCCAACGATTTCGAATAAATTGTCACCCCATCATCATGTTATTTTCACATTTCAACTACACGTAGGGCCTAACCTCGTATATAAGAAACTGTATTTTCTTCTTTTCACTAAATGTTTTTTCTCGATCTCTTCTATACGAATACATACCGGTATTCGTTAAAGGCTGAATATTTAGTAAAGTGTAAACATTGCGTATTTGACACTGACATTGTGATAATTGTGTCACAATACCAGTTCGATAATGTGATAGGTTGGTATGCCAATGATTCCGAATAAATTGACACCCCATCATCACCTTATTTTCACTTTTCATCTACACGTAGGGCCTAAACTCGTATATAAGAAACTGTATTTTATCCTTTTCACTTAATGTTTTTTCTTGATCTCTTCTATACGAACACATATTTGTTAAAACGCTAAATATTTCGGACAGTGTAAACATTGCGTATTTGACACTGACATTGTGATAATTGTGTAACAATGCCAGTTCGAAAATGTGATAGGTCGTTATGCCAACGATTTCGAGTAAAATGTGACCCCATCATCACCTTATTTTCACTTTGCTACACGTACACTGGAATATTAGAACGAAACATTTTTCTATATAAACAAGACAGGTTGGGTCTGTATCCACCAATAGGTTTAATCCCATTTGGTCTACTCCCAATTCGTCTGTACTATTTTTGACATAAGTCCAATTTAGTCTACTTTTCTATACTTTGTATATCAATATGATATTTTATAATTTATATTAAATTGTTTGCATTTTTATTGCATTTGTGAATATATTGAATTAATTTCTTATAAAAATAATGTTGTTTATTGATGATTTGACATGAAAGTAGACGAGTTCGGACAGTAGACGAATTGGGACTCAATGCACTTAAAAAACAGTAGACGAAATGGGAGGAGACCAATTGGGATGTTACCCACCAATATTTCTATATCGAGATTCTTAATCTCAATTACATTACAGTCATTCTGATTGGATGAGACGTATGTCTCGGTCAATCAGATTGATTACTGTGTAATTATTTACGGTATAGTGGAACTCAGACTGGTTGGTAAATGCCACCTCTGGTTTTAAGTATACATAATGTACCATAGAAGTTGGTGATGTATCTATTAACTATTTCCCAAACAATAACATAAATTTTTAGGGTTCTCTACTTCAAAAGCTGCTGTAGACTACAAAAGGGATGTTGTTAAAGATGTATTTTGTGTATATTATTTCACGGAAAATATTGAGACAAAAGGAAAAACTGCTGGTTATCAGCAGTTTCTTTTTTTTTGTCTCAATGTTTTCCAAAGTCTTTTCTACTAGAGACGTCAAAACCAGGTCTTGTTTGGGAAAGGGTTAAAGAAGGAACCTTTTAAGAGAGAAAAGGAAAAAAACACAAAAAGACCAGAGTATCTAGACAAATATTCGTTCTAATAAAAAGTCACCAATACAATGAAACAAAAAGTATTCCTCGAACTGTTTTATTTCGTTCATGGCATTTAGATAGGACTACTATTAAAAGTTTTAAAAAAACGTTGGTGTGGGACGTCCTAAGTACGTTTGCACTTCTTCTAAACCATTTTCGTCTGTGTTGCTTGTCAAAAGCCTCCAGAATCACATGATCAATATTTTGCTGTTTCTCACGTAGTTGTTATTTGAGATGACAAAATCCAACGTAACCTATAATATTTGATCATATCTAACCCACCGACGATATGGCATAGTTTGATAGATCGAGAACTAATATGAGTTTATCAAGATGCCACTAAAGACGTTCCAACTGTATGCGTCTGCCATGAGTCGGAGCCTGCTATAAACCGCACGCTTACTTGTGATCCAAACCTTGCCATAGGATCTGACTTGGGTCACGTATGTAGCCGTGCCACATCCACTCTTGCTTCCAGCTTTCAAGCCCATTAGTTGTGCTTCAACCCCGTCTTGCACGAACGCGAATTTAAAGTCCTCGTAAGAACATAACTGAACGGTGAACAGGTACACGCCGCCGTAAGGTGCCGTAAAGACGCCGTTGCTTTCGTCATATCCGTTGCCTTCGTTTTCGAGGACGTTCAGGAATACGAATCGCTGATTGTGATTTGGGCTTAGGTTTTGCAGCTGTCTGGCTCGGAACATGACGGCTGGCATTACGTTCTGATCTGAAATGATAAAATAGCATTCTTGGAACTGAAGGGCCTTTTCATTAAGGTGGTATTCAAAGAGAAGAATATCGATGCTTTTCAACAAAAAACACTCGTCGTTTCACTTAACTATAATATCATGTATCGTTACATTTCTGAATTCTGTCAGGTCATCAAATATTCTATCTATTGCACTCTCCGCCTGTTTAAGACCCTCTTCCACATTTGTTTGCCAGGGAAAACATTGAGACAAAAGAAGAAAATGCTGACTATCAGCATTTTCATTTTCTCCTTTTATCGCAAAATTTTCTGCGCAAATCCTGTCTAAATTAACGTTCGTTTTGTCATCTGTAGCTGTTTCAAAAATAAAAAAAAAAAGGTTAAGGTAGTCTACCCTCAATGAGATTCGCGCGACGTCGGAATTATTCGGACGATGTCGAAAACATTCGAGGCGGTGGGACTTACCACCGCCGAATGTTTACGACCTCGCCCGAATAATTCGCATACGTAACGACGCCTCACGAAAAAAAATCCGATGTTTTATTAAACTCAAAATGGCCACATTACGGGTATTCTGCCTTAACCGTTTACCAAACGACAAAAATTTAGGGAGGTCCAATTAAAAATCTGATGCAGATGACAAAATGGGTGTTGTTAAAGGTACAATTTGTGTATAAGAAAGCACAGAAAATATTGAGGCAAAAGGAGAAACTGTTGGTGATCAGCAGTTTCTTCTTTTGTCTCAATGTTTTCAAGAGTTATTTCTATAAGGGACGTCAAAACCAGGTCTTGTTTGGGAAAGAGTTAAAAGAAACACAGAAGAAAAATTGCTGGACTTACCTATGATGTCACGTATCGTTACATTTCTAAACTCTGTCAAGTCATCAGATATTTTTCTATTGCACTCTCTGTTTGTTTAAGACATTCTTCCACATTTGTTTGACAGGGAAAACATTCAGACAAAAGAAAGGAAATGCTGATAATCAGAATTTTCTCCTTTTGTCTAAATATTTGAGCCGGGATCTGGAAAAACGTACCTTATAGCATTTTTCAAAATTGAGTTTCAAGATCGGCCTGTTGTCAAATGGAGTTCAATATGCATCAATGTTGCTCTCTTTAAGTTACTACAGGTCAAGATGAAGCTATTGTAGAACAATGTGGATCCTGATCAGACTGTGTGTATGCACAGGCTGATCTGGATATATGTTGGGCTCAAAAGCCTTAAGGGACGTTTTCCAGATCCTGGCTCATTTATTTTTGCTATATTGTACACAAAAGCATTTCTTGATCAACGTTCGTTTTGTCATCTGCATCTTCTTCAAAAATTGGAAAACCCCAAATGTATGACGTTTGAAGAAATGTTAATAGAAACGTCGGAGATTGCTTTTGTTGGGCTTACCTATGATATCATGTATCGTTACATTTCTAAATTCTGTCAGGTCAGCGGACATTCTCCCTATTGCGCTTTCCGTCTGTTTAAGGTCTTCTTCCACACTTGTTTGCAACGTACTAATTGTGGCTTTGTTTTCTTCGGCAAGTTTCTGCAATGTT
The DNA here is from genome assembly GCA_963680895.1 of Fragum sueziense. NCBI lineage: Eukaryota > Metazoa > Mollusca > Bivalvia > Cardiida > Cardiidae > Fragum > Fragum sueziense. The sequence goes on from OY804596.1 coordinate 34,582,686, forward strand.
TCTGCCGCATCATTCTCAACTTTTTGTATCTTGACCTCGAACTCATTTCGGTCGTCTTCAATTCTTTTTCTCTCGGCTTGAAGAGTGGCAAGTTCATCGTTGACCTTATTTTCCAGACGTTCCGTCTCTGTTTTAAGAATGTCCAGTCCATCTTCGACTTCTTTCTTGGTGTCTTTAATGCCTTCAGCCATTTTCTGTACACTGAACTCTAGCCTTACCATTTTCTCAAGTAAGGCTTCCTCGTACGGAAATTTTGAACACTGAGAGTCAGCCGCATCTCCATAAATGGCAAGAAAACATAAGACAAACTTAAACATAATTCCATTCTTATATAACGCCATATTTCTCAATTTTGATATTTTTAAGAATAATTGTATTTTTACGTTTTTACAATCTATAAATGTCCAATTATATTTGAAGTTACACGTAGAAAAGAATTCGAGATTCGAAGCTACTACCGGTATATCGATGCAACTAATGAAAAACATTTACGAGAATTCCCATTACATAGTCTAGTTGGAATTTTGGGGCGTTATATTTTTCTGCCAAAAATATGTCAAAATTGATTTTTAAAAATAACTTTTTTCTGTCAGTAAAATTGAACAGGATTGCTGTTTACTGCTTACCAAAAAGGAACCATGTTGAAAAGATGGCTAGTAGCCGCATTCAGATCGAAATATTATTTTTTTTCTTTTGGGACAGGGTTATATGAAAAATGAAATGCATCCAAAGTTGCAAAAAAGGACATATTACATGTAACCCTTTCCGACACAATAGCTCACATTACTATCCCTAGTTGACAAGGCTTGGGAAAACATTGAGTCAAAAGACAAAATGCTGATAACCATAATCACTGGTGGTGAACTAAAACAATTTTCGCGACTACAAGGTATAGATATTTTGCGATTAAATGTGAGTTTATAGATTTTTTTTCTAATGACAATGAACTTGTTCTAAATACAGACCGGGCTTACCGTTTTGTATTGAAAAACTGTCGGTGTTGTTATAAAATCTTGAACTACGGCTTCGATAAAGCCGTAGTTACGATATTTTATAACAACACCGACTGAATACACTGTATTCGCGAAAAAACGTCCGACGCTTTGTCCGAGTTCCCCACCAGTGATAATTATATCTTCAGACAATGTAGTTTAATTTATCATTACTTTTTTCATTCACAAGAAATTTAAATGGACATTCTGCATACTTGCTGTTTCGGATAAGGTTGGACTGGTTGAATAATACTTTTGAATTCTATTAAAGTTCCGCGAATTCTAACTAGTGCCCTTTCTTGCATGATAGACCGAACTCTATCGTTGGCATATTTTTCTGACACTGACATTTTACGATTAGACCCCCTATATCGCAAAAGCATGCTAGATGTGCAATTGTTAGGTTATTACCGATTAACTCTTTCATAAACTAAACCTGCCTTTTTGCGTCCCTAAAATAAAATGCCCGTAAAAATATATTGAGACAAAAGGAGACAATGCTGAAGACCAGCATTTTCTGATTTTGTTTTAATATTTGTATGTTGTTATTATACAGCTGATATTTCATAATCTTCCGTAGTAACGTTTACCGCAATTCTAAAATCACTGCATCTAAATTTAAGTCGTTTGTGGAAATGTTAACCTCACCTGAGACTTAATATTTTAGACGCGTACCATTCCAAATGGTGAATGATTTCATCCAGATGACAGTGACGTAATTTTGGACAAGCAACAGTATTTCTTAGGTGTTGTTACAAAATTTCGTAACTACGGCTTGAATCAAGCCGTAGTTACAAAATTTTTTAACAACAACGACGGTTTATCAAAACATAACCGTAAACCAAGTCTTTGTTTAGCACAAAATTCTTTGCTACCGAAAGGAAACACAGTCTATATAATACAAACGCGTGCAGCAGAGCCTACACGAGATGTAGCCTACATGTAAACAAACAGTGCAAAAGATAAGAAGGGGTAAAACATACAATACGTGTCTTTTTAAATACAAACCCCATATTGTGGGTACTGATTTGAATTTTCTGAGGAGTACCTACAACACAGGGTTTTATGAACAAAATTAATGAAATATTGCATGTTAAAAAGCCTTCACAACGTCTTATCTGACGTCGTACATTTAGTGAATATCATTTAACTGGGAAATCTGGATTTCGACTCATTCGTTATTGTTCAATTTTGACCAAACGGATAAGCGTTTTTATGTGTGTTTTTGTTTATTTCTCTCCCTTTTACAAATTAAGTACATTCAAAATAGAAGTATAGAAGTGAAAGAACAGAAACTGCGCGTTTCGAGCATTTTTCCGCATTTAGAATATATAGAATTGCATTGTCTTTCTTATTCAAGAATATTTTTTCTTATTCAAGAATATGTTTTCTTATTCAAGAATGATTTTGTTTCACATTGTCTGATATCCATTCAAGATTACGGGAGCATAATTATTTTGACTTCGACTTAAGGTAGTCCATCCCTAATGAGATTCACACGACACCGGATTTCTTCGTGAGACGTCAGTAACATTCGTTGCGTATCTGAACCTATTCGGTCGACGTCGTAAACATTCGGCGGTGGAATGTTCCACCGCCGAATGTTAACGACGTCGCCCGAATAATTGCGACGTCGAGCGAATCTCTACGGACTACTTTGAGCAGTGATGAGTTAACGAGTGTCATCTGTATTTTTTATTTTTTTATTTATTTATTTATTTATTTTTGATTGGACATTTTAAAACATTTTGATCGAAAAATATGCTTTGACAGTGTAAATGACCTTTGTGTCACTTGAAAGGGCCATAAACATTGAGTGAAATAAACAGTATTGAAAAGAATCACGTCATGTGCTATGACCCTTTCCCAAGAATAAGGCCTAGGTTTGACGTGCCTAATTGAAACTGTTTGGCATATTATTAAGGCAATAGAAGAAAATACTGGTAACCAACATTTTTTCCTTTTGAATTAAAATCTTCTTTTGCTCTTTGTACACAAACCATACCTTTATTAACACTCGTTTGGCAACAGTTATAGCTTTTAAAATGATCCTTTTATTTATCAAACATTTACTTTTGTAGTCCAAGTAAGGATGTTAATGAGAATCTACTATAATAAAAATGTAGTAAACAAGCAGTTCATTTACATCAATATCATATCTACTTGTTTATTGAACTTTTAGCTGCTTTTTCAACAAAAATCTCGTAACTGCAGCTTAAGACAAGTTGCAGTTACGAGGTTTTATTGAAAAAGCGACGTTTTATTTTCTGTGAACGGTCTCGCAAAAAGGGACTTTCGTGGTAGTAGGAAAGATATCTATGCTGGTTAGATTGGACAGACTGCCAAAGATTGAAACTGTTCACTCAATAGAAACTGAAGGACTAACTACTAAGTACGCTAAAATCACCCTCATAAACCACATTAGGCCACATCTACGCAAATTCTGACCCCCTCCATTGATGCAAAAGGTCTATCGTCATTGATTTTTACACAAATTTACTTGAAGGCGTATTTATGCCAAATTTGTATAGTAACAAATTGAAACAAGAGCTTCGCAGAGCGGCGCATATATACGCCCGAGAGGGGCTTGTCTGTAAAATGTTTTTTTTTTATTCAAGGCTAGATTATTCAAGATTGAAAAGAGTTATCTGAATTCCGTAAGCGGTGTGCACAACTAGACACCATGGAGATTCATTGTGGCAAGTTTGATCAAATTCCGATCAAAAACTGTATGAGGAGTTGCGCACACAAGAAATTTCTAACGGACGGACAGACGGACAGACAGACAGACGGACAGACGGACGGACGACCGGGGCCATAACATAATACGACCCTTTGGGCGTATAAAAAAGCAGCAAACGTAATATTGAACGAAAATGAGATATTCAGATATATTTTTCTCAATCCCTGCACGAAATGCAGCGAAACTCACTGTACTACAAACTTCATAATATTATGATATTCCCATTAAATAGATAAAAATACGAGGTCCTTGAATTTGAGAATTTGTCATGCTCAGAGCGTGTCTTATGATTTTAAAATGTCTTGTTTCTCTGTTGATTTCCACATGTTGTCTCCAACTCGCCAATCCCCTTATTATATTTAAAGCAATGTGGTGTAATCAAGATCTATATCTTATAAATGTGGAGCGAAATATTTAATAATACAACAATAGATTTGTTCACTTAATCCCCAAGAGCTCTCGGTTAATCTAATCAATTTAAGTACCAAAGTACATTGTATCTATACATGTTTTATGTCACTGTAATATGGTGCGTTTTTGAAAAATAGATTTCAGTGTCGGGTTTAAGCAGAGACACGCGACTTAATTAAGGATCAAAACCCACCAATAGATACCTAACACTTTGTGCATCTTTGGGCGTGATCCGTGACAACGGAAATTAACGAGATATCATTGTCAAATTTCGGGCGTAATCCATGGCAACGGAAATTGACGAGGACTATCCTCGTCAATTTTCGTTGCTACGGATGACTCTCGAAGATGCATGCAGTGTTTTGTACATAGTCAAATAGTACAATATAGCATGAAAAATGCTAATGCAAAAGAAGAAAATGTTGGTTATCAACATTTTCTTCTTTTGTATCACTGTTTTCTCAATCCACTTCCATTAACAACGTCAAACCAGGCCCCGGTTTCTGAAAAAAAAAACTTAGGTACATACACATGAGAACATACTCAACCTCAATCGAATACTCTCCAACGTTGAAGGGTATTCGATTGGAGTTCACGTGAATTTCGTGTGATTTGAGGACACTTGCTCAGATTTGAGTCTGAGAAAGTATTTTATCGAGAAACCGAGGCCAGGTTGTTTTGGAAAGGGTTAAATGAGCATTGGCTTCAATCTGATTTAAACTGAATGACAGGGAATAAAATAAATAAAAAATAGGCCTACTTGTAAGGCCCGGTTTGGCATAGCCCATTAAGTTTTCAGAAATAAAACGTGAATAAAATGGGATCGTGGACCAAAGATTAAAGATTGCTTAATACAGAATACGGTTCTGTAATAGTTTAACTGTGACGTGTAAGCAGTCTCGATATTGCTTATTTCTAAAATTGCTGAAACAACAAAGTTTATAGGCTACTTATGAAAGCATCAGATAATACTTCATTAAGGTATCCAACCCCTCAAAAGCACCAAAGGCCCAGATGCGAAATTTGGAAAGTGCCAGTAATTCCTAAATTGTGTTACATTTCCATTCCATATACACCATAAGTATTTTGAACGGTTTAGAATTTTGAATTAATGCATATCTATGGAAATATTTGACAAAATGTGCAAAATTTCCTCCCTTGCCTATGAATAAAGAGAAAAACAATATTTGTAAATTATTTTCTTCTTGAAGCATAATCTTGAAATCCGGCACGTTGAAACAACTTATTTGAAGTGTAGTTACAAGTGTGTGTAATTTGATGCATTTTGCATGGCAAGAAAGTGGTGACATTTTAGGGTCTGTAAACCTTAAGTGTTCAACAAACCCTACTATGTGACGAGACGATTCAAATGAGTGCCCCACAACATATGATTTTCATTTGAAATAACAAAATTTAGAATGCTTTGTCCCATTGTATAACTTGTAGTCCTGACAAATGGAAAACGTTATGGACAATCCCAACTGCACTTATAATGAAAAGAGATGTCACCAATAGGGAACGATTTTGTCCGGTCAACTGTGACGTAATTTCGGACAAACAATAGTATTTCCATAGGTGTTGTTATAAAGTCTCGTAACTACGGCTTGATTCAAGCCGTAGTTACGAGGATTTATAACAACACAGACGGTTTATCAAAACATAACGGTAAACCAAATCCATTTTTAAAAGCACAAAAATTCATTGACATTGATAAAGAACATGCATTGAGCGAAGGGGAAAACAAAACTTCAATGAATGTCTCCTCTTTTGTTTCACTTTAAAAACACTGCCAAAATTTGCTCCATGAATAGTCCAAATGAAATCCGTAGATTCTTTGTGAATTTTTAACCCTTTCCAAAAACAATACCGTTTCTGCTTTTCTTTTGAAAATAGTTTGGTGGAAAATGTTTAGGCAGAAGAAGAAGATCCTGTCTGAATATTTTTTATCTATTCTGTATGCCTACACAAAAATCAAATCACTGACATCAGCATTCATTCTGAAACTGTACATGCAGCACCTTTTTATTTAGGCCCGTATGTCTTACTTTGTCATTTGGGATGGGTTAAATACGGAAAAATCTAAGTAATCTAAGCGGATTAAGATTCGATTTAAACAACCTGTATAAATAAGAACATTTTAGATTTGATAATCTTGTTTTCATTAGTTATTCGGGCTAGCGAATTCTTTGAAGCTTTCGCTGAATAAACAATACCTGGTTTTGACACAAGTGTAAAGATACATTTGGAAAACATTGTGGGAAACGAAGAAATTGCTTGTGGCCAGCGATTCCTTCGTTTTCCACAATGTTTTCTAGGAAAGCATTGGCAGAAACGAAAAAGGTTCAAATCCATCATTAAAGAAAGAAAGAAATAGCCTAAAGAAGAAGAGAAAAAATAGGGGGCCTAGCCTAACTAAAAAATGATAAAGAAAAAAAAAAAAACAAAAAAAAAAAAAAAAAAGAAAAAGAAAAGAATAGATTTTCAGTCGCGAATTGCTTATCCAATTTTATCTATTTACCTTAATTCTTTCCCAAACAGCAATTTTTTAAGGATGCTGCTCCAATTTGAAAGGAATAGGCCCAATTCTTCTTTTAACCAAAAACATTCGCAATCATAACCTCTCATTACTTAACCCTTTTCACCCTTTTACTTAAAGACAGATGAGCGTCGAGATCTGCTCAGAAGTAACATATTGTCATTTGACGGTTTAAAAAAGTAGCATGTCAGCAAAAGTCAAAAGCAAAAATAGCAAAAGTAGCTGCATTTTTTTTTCATAATTTAAAAAAAAAAAATAGCACAGAAAGTATTGAGACAAAGAGTGGGCCTTTTGGTCCCTAGCATTTCTTCTTTCGTCGCAATGTTTTCCCAAGTCTGTTATGTTAGGGACATAAAACGCAGCTTTTGCTCGGGAAAGGGTTTAATTTGCAAAACAAGAATAATGATAAGGGTGGATTTTCTTATGCATAGGCAAAAATAAAATTTGGGGGCGTAATGTGTAATATTTGTAATTTTGTGATTATAATGCTACCGTTTGCACCGGGTAATCAAAGTGCCCGGATTATCAACAAAGTTTTGGACCAGGAAGAAAATCCAGTAAAAATGTTTATGATGCTAAATCATCCAATCTAACGACCTATTGAATCGTAGTTATTTTGACCGAGTTAAAACAGTTTTTTTCCGTTTTGAGAACCCAATTTTGTTTCTCTAGACAGGAACGCATATTTTTTTGACGCCACTTACAGGCACTTCTTTTTCAGACGTTTATTTATTTTACATCGATTAGGAAGCAAGTTTTTATGCCCCCGTATCAAGAGATCGGGGGCATATTGTTTTACTCATGTCCGTCTGTCTGTCGGGAAGTTTCTAGTTAGCCGGTCCCCAAACTAAATGGTCAGCAGTAAAGTGACAAAATAGTGTAATTTTTCATCAATAAAGAAGAAAATGAGCGGGGGTGTGGGGGCAGCAGCCCCCAATAAATAATTTCAAAATAAAATTAAGCGGGGGTGTGGGGGCGGCAGCGGGCAGCCCCCAAAATACTTCATAGTAAATAGGGACCGGTATACATACTAGATGTGTTCCTGTCTGTCTGTCCGTCCGTTAGCTGCGATATCGTTGCCACAAACTTGATGATGGGTATTGGTTTGAGATTAACCCAGATTAAAATTCAAAAAGGTTTCAGTTACATTATTGCAACTATCCGTCCGTCTGTCCGAAAACTTAAGCCGAAAACAACCGTTGCCTTTTCTCCGAAATTATCTGGTAAAGAAAGCTCAAATTTGGTATGTAACATCCTTTCAATTATATCTATCTGTTCCATGCAATTTGACCTTCCTCTCAAGGTCATCCATTAACTCTAATCAACCCTTTACTCTACGAAAACTTAACCTTTTACTCTGAAAACTTAACCTTTGGCGTTTCTCCAAAATTATTTGACATACAAAGCTCAAATTTGGTATGCAACTTCCTTTCAATGATATCTATCTGTTACATGCAATTTGACCTTCCTCAAGGTCATCCATTAACCACTATCAACCCTTTACTCTACGAAAACTCAACCTTTTACTCCGAAAACTTAACCTTTGCCGTTTCTCCAAAACTATTTGACATACAAAGCTCAAATTTGGTATGCAACTTCCTTTCAATGATATCTAGATCTATCTGTTCCATGCAATTTGACCTTACTCAAGGTCATCTCTTAACCCTTGATAACCCTTTACTCCACGAAAAATGGCCATTTCGGGGGCATATGTGTTTCACAAACACATCTTGTTTCAACTTATTTTAATCCCTTTCGATTCAGCTTCCTGGAAATACACTGACCAGTACTCGCGTCCAATGTGTGGGCCAATGAGAAGCCTCGAATTTCGAACAACCTCCGCTACCGGGGATTAAACTCGGAACCTCTTAGTCGCTAGGCCGACGCTCTACCTGTCGACCACGGACACCACTTATCCACCCAATCCGAGTTTTCTCTGACGAAATTCGCTCTTCGATATGTTGATGTTGCTCATTTAGATAAGTAAATGAGTAACCCAAACATATCAAAGAGTGAATTTCATCAGAGAAAACTTGGATTATAATGCAGCCCCTCCCTACTAATTTGCACCACAGGGAATTATAGCGATTTTGATGTTGTCTCATTCACAAACATAATGTTGTCTCCTTCATCTAAACATAATATAGGATGGTCCTCTTGGGTACCAGGGTACTTAATGGCGTCCAGAAAAATCAATAATGGATGGAAACATGAAAACATTCCATGTTTTCCTTTTCTATAGCAATCCAATGCAGCCAAAATTATGATAAAAGTAATCACCTAAGATTAGAGTAAATGAATTTGCTTTTAGTTTTGCAAATGCACGCAGTTGGTAGGTGATGCTTCATCCGCAAAAAACACTGTTTTAATACCACGGTACCGTAAGAGACTCAATGTTGTCTCCTTCATAAACATAATGTTGTCTCCTTTATAAACATAATGTTGTCTCCTTCATAAACTATCTATCTATCTCTGTATACTGCCAACCCCTCTCACAAGTGTTAAAGGCAGGACATAAGTGCACATCGGATCTGTTAGTAAAAAAGGTGAAGAAAAGTAAAAACTGACAGCAGACATGTCAGTAAAAGTGAGCTAATAAAAGGCTTATAGTAAGGTTAAAATGTTAATGGTGAGAATAAGAAGGTAAAAGATAAGTTAAAAACATTGACACCCAGACTAATATTGAATCTTTACAACTGCCTGCTTGAAGTGATAAAGGTCTGGCAGGGTGGCAATGTGACTTGGAAGTCTGTTCCATAGTACAATGCTGTGGGGAAAGAAGGAAAATCTATGATAGTCATACATAAATTTATATGAAAATAAGTGTTTATGAAGGAGACAACATCAAAATCGCTATAATTCCCTGAGATCTTAAGTTCTTTACCATATGATATTTATCATGTCTGTAGGGGTAGTAATCCAGGATTTATGTAGGATCCGATGGGGTGGATAGTGTGTGTGTGTGTGTGTGTGGTTACCTAGATTAGTTAACCCATTACCAAACGACACAATTTTAGGGTGGTCCAATTTGGTTGTTGCTGCAGGCGACAAAACATATGATACTAAAGGTAAATTTTGTGATCAATATAGCTCAGAAAACATTGAGGCAAAAGGAGAAACTGCTGGTTATCAGCAGTTTCTTCTTTTGTCTCAATGTTTTCCCAAGCCTTTTCTTATAGGGCCGTCAAAACAAGGTCTTGTTTGGGAAAGGTTAAACTGATTTAATCATTTCTGAAAACTTAATTGTCAATAGAAAAAGAATCCAAAGAGTTTCATTGAATCTGTCACACCCCCTGGATCCATCATTTGTCTTTTCTTGGCTCAAACAGCTTTCAATGTGTAGCCATCTATTTTTCGTAGAAGGTAGCAGTTTGCTGCTCGAAAAGGGAAGACTATGTTACGAGCATTATTCAATATTCAACTTTTTCTCTACTTACAGTGGTTTGAGGGAATCATCACACTGGCTGTCAAAAGCGAACAAGAAAGGAGAAATATTTGTGCTAGAGCTACGAGATTCTTTGGAATCACAGGAAGTTTCAAACAGGGACAAAGACTGCTTCTGTGTCTGCAGTGATTGTGCGACAGACGACACAGGCTACGGTACAGACACTGACCTATATGCCAGCTTCAGAAAAAGTGAGATTGGAGACGCAGACAGCTTCTGTCAAAGCAGTAGGGTTTTATCTGAAATTAGCTTGACAAGTGATTCAGTGCCTCAAAATAATGTAAAGCTTCACAGAGCTGATAATTTGTCGCAGGAACTTGGTAATGTTTCAGTAAAAGCTGAGGAGGATATTGATAGTCTATTTAGAAGTGTTAATTTAAGCTCGCCAGGGAGTGACTTGAACTGTGAGGCAAATTTACTGTCAGTGGCAGATTTATTTTCCTCAGATGTTGATAATATTCTTACTACCAGTTGGGCAAGTTTGAAGAGCTGCAACAATAAACAGGAAAATGATAAAGCCAGTGCATTTGGCATGTCAGAAGCAACTGATTTAATGAATACTTCAATTAATGGTGAATTACCTACATTTGGAAAAATAAACAAGAAACTGAAACCACAGGGGAAATGTGAATGTACCTTAAAAAATCAAAGAATATTGAAAGGTGAATATGTAATCAATCTGAAACTAAGACCTCAACATACAAATTTAACTGGTTGTAGTACTGTGGAATTCTGTGAGCATGTTTTGGGGATCGTGCCGGGTCATTACGGGTCAAATCAGGGAGCAGGTCAACACCATCGACGGAGAGATAGAAGGATAAAGATACGAGGAATACTACCAAATGGTGTAGCTGCGAAATGGCCAGATATACATGTTGGTAAGTATAAATCAGGGCTGGATTGTATAAACTTTAATAATTAGTTCTCTTAAGCAGTAAAAAGGATTTGGTTTAAATTTCTGATAATAAAGAGTAAATTACATTGCAAAATTGAACCAAACTGGATTTTAATCATTTGATAGATTAATGCTTACAAAATTTTGAACAGAAAGATTGATTAACTTTCATAAGTATTAAGTAATATAATTATATCTCCATTTGTAATAAGGGCTTATCGATCTGTGAGAGCTACAAAAATATTTTATATTTTTAATGCAAGATTAAAATTTTCCATCTTTTAATGAATAAGATTATTCATTTCAGGTGATTGTCTTGTGTCTGTGAATGATCAAGAGGTAACATGGGACAATTTGAAGCAAGTTTTACAAGTACTTCAATACCAAAGACAGGTAAGCTCTTTTAAGTTTTAACCCATTACCACACACTTAAGTTTTTTATGCCTCACAAGGTTAAGACTTTGGGAAATATTGTGTAAAAATGAAAAAAAAAATGCTTGTGACAAGCAATTTCTTCATTTTCCACATTTTTTTCTACCCAGAAAGACTATAAAATTTCATTCACTTGAAATTGTTGTCTGCATCATCTCTGACTTTGGACCAGTGTAAACTTCTGGTGTCTGGTAATGGGTTAGGTGACTAAAGTTTAGTCTGGTCCAAATTAAAATGAACTGTAGGTAATAAGTAAAAATATGCTTACTTGAAATTCTTATTCAAATTGGTAGAAAATATTATTGGACAATGCTAATTTTGGATTTTCGAGTAGGAAATATTAAAGGTGGTTGAATGGAGAGTTATGAAGGAAGAGCTGGAGAAAACTTGTACATTGCTGTTGCAAAATTGTGAAGAGCCCTTTAGCCAAAATTATTTGAGCTTAGATCTGGATAAGAGACATGTTTTTTTTGTTTTTTTATACTACTATGCAATCTGATCAAGAGCTATACTTGTTATGCCTCACAGTTCCTATAGGTTATCATGAAGAAGCTAGTTAACCCATTCCCACACATTGACACTTTTTGACGCCTTACAAAGAAAAGGCTTGGGAAAACATTGTGGAAAATGAAAAAATTGCTTGTGACAAGCAATTTCTTCATTTCCCACAATGTTTTCTACCAAAAAATACCAACAAATTTTAAATTTCCTGAACTTGAAATTGTCGACTGCTACATTTTTGAATTTGGACCATCAAAAAAGTTTGTCGTTTGGTAATGGGTTAATGAACATCATGGATCTTGGTCATACTGCATTGTATAATATGAAGGCTGATTGGAATCAACATTTGACTAAAATGTCGTAAAAGCCATTTTCTAGATCCCCAACTCATTTGTATATTTTTCCTCAGGCCAAACTAGTGCTAAAAAGAAGCTCCAAGCAGAAAGATGGATCATCTTTGGTAGTAAAAAAGCAGTCTTCATCAAGCAGATTAGTGCAGTTGGTTACCGGCGCTAACATATCAACGGCAAACATAGAGGACCTTATCACTGGGCCATGGGAACCATTTTATGGTGCAATGTATTTGTCATTGGATGGTGTCAATTCTGACAATATGCATGCTAAGGTATGATTAACCCTTTCCCAAACAAGACCTCTAATGGAGAAAGCTTTAGAAAACACTGAGGCAAAAGAAAATGCTGATGAACAGCATCTCCATTTTCCATTAATATTTTTCATGCTGTACAATTCAAATGTATTGTGGGAGGGATGATATTTGTTGGCAAAAATCTCAGGCCTTGCTCTCAAGTTTAACCTTCTACATTATAACATAATGATAGCCCCTCTCAAAGTGTGTTTCATTTGGACAATTAAACAATGATAAGCTTGATATAGAGCAACAGGTAAGATCATTAGATTAGGGGGAAAGCATTCTAGATTTGTTATTTTAAGTCCAAACCCTTTGTTTTTTGTACTCAATTGAATTGTCTTGATGGGACTATTTCAATGAGTAACCCCAACATAAGGTTTGATGAACAATAAATGAAATGTTACACCTTGAACATGTTTTTAGCTCGACTTTTCGAAGAAAATGAGAGCTTATACTGTCTACCGGGCGTTGGCATCAGCGTCTGCGTTGCAACAAAGGTTAAAGTTTTTGTCGAGCCCGCTTGCGGTGAGCTCGACATAGTTGTCACAATGGCGGTTCGGTGTATGTGCGTTAGTGCGTTAGTGCGTGCGTTAGTGCGTGCGTTAGTGCGTTAGTGCGTGCGTCCGTCCGGATGGAGCTTGTCCGGGCCATAACTTCACCATGGATGGAGGGATTCAGAAATAACTTGGCACAAATGTCAAGCTCAGTAAGGCGGAGTGTCGCGTGCAAGAACCAGATTCCAAGCTCAAAGGTCAAGGTCAAACTTGGAGGTCAAATGTCAAAAATGAGAAGATTTTTGCTTGTCCGGGCCATAACTTCACCATGGATGGAGGGATTCAGAAATAACTTGGCACAAATGTCAAGCTCAGTAAGGCAGAGTGTCGCGTGCAAGAACCAGATTCCAAGCTCAAAGGTCAAGGTCAAACTTGGAGGTCAAATGTCAAAAATGAGAAGATTTTTGCTTGTCCGGGCCATAACTTCACCATGGATGGAGGGATTCAGAAATAACTTGGCACAAATGTCAAGCTCAGTAAGGCAGAGTGTCGCGTGCAAGAACCAGATTCCAAGCTCAAAGGTCAAGGTCAAACTTGGAGGTCAAATGTCAAAAATGAGATGATTTTTGCTTGTCCGGGCCATAACTTCACCATGGATGGAGGGATTCAGAAATAACTTGGCACAAATGTCAAGCTCAGTAAGGCGGAGTGTCGCGTGCAAAAACCAGATTCCAAGCTCAAAGGTCAAGGTCAAACTTGGAGGTCAAATGTCAAAAATGAGATGATTTTTGCTTGTCCGGGCCATAACTTCACCATGGATGGAGGGATTCAGAAATAACTTGGCACAAATGTCAAGCTCAGTAAGATGGAGTGTCGCGTGCAAGAACCAGATTCCAAGATGAAAGGTCAAGGTCAAACTTTGAGGTCAAATGTAAAAAATGAGTTGATTTTTGCTTGTCCGGGCCATTCCTTAACTTGGCACAAATGTCAAGCTCAGTAAGGCGGAGTGTCGCGTGCAAGAACCAGATTCCAAGCTCAAAGGTCAAGGTCAAACTTTGAGGTCAAATGTAAAAAATGAGTTGATTTTTGTAGAACCAGATTGCTAGCTCAAAAGTAAAGGTCAGAATTTTAGGTCAAATATCAAAAATGAGTTGATTTTTGTTGAGCCCGCTTGCGATGAGCTTGACAAAGTTGTCACAGTGGCAGTTTGGTGTATGTGCGTGTGTGCGTCTGTCCGGATTATGCTTGTCTGGACCAAAATTTGGTCATTACTTGGGGGGAATTAAAATAATTTGGCATGAATATTAACCATCATGAGGTGGAGTATCTCGTTATAAATACATAGACATGTAATATTTTGTGAACAATAAACTGTCTCACCATGATCCCCATCATTCCAACTTATTTTGTCCCCACTTTTACAACGCCATTGTAATGACAGCTGTAGACATAGGTATGGTCTTCTTTCTTCAAAATGAGCGGGCTCGACATGTTGCCCTTCGGCATCTAGTTTCAAACATCAATAACTTCCATACTATCAAAGGGATTCAACCCAAACTTGGAATACACATTCACCATCACACCCTCTACCTTACTACCAGGGCCCATGACCCTGGCTCCACTATATTTTGAGTTATGCCCCCTTTATACTAAGCAACTTAAAAAGTCGAGCGCGCTGTCTTCGGACAGCTCTTGTTACCCCCTATGATCTGTAACTCTGATTATTTAACTCTTTTCCAAACAACAAGACCTGCTTTTGACGTCCCTACGAGGATAGGCTTTGGAAAACATCGAGACAAAAGAAGAAAATGCTGATAATCAGCATTTTCTCCTTTTGACTCAATATTTTCTTTGCGGTATTTTTCACATATTCTACCTTAACTAATAATAATTTTGTGGTCTACAGCAGATTTCATCTTGGACTACCTTAAAACTTTGTTGTTTGGGAAAGGGTTAATAAATAGTAGATGTTTTTTTGTAGGAGGATATTGTCTATCAGTTCCCAAGAGTTGACAACAAAGTGATTGACAGTCGCGGCATGTTTATTACACTGGCTGGTACTCTGACAGATGCAACACAATCTACAGTGCAAAGGTAAATTGCCGGTAAACATCCCAATTGGTCTACTCCCATTTCGTCTACTGTTATTTTTGTGCCTTGAGTCCCAATTTGTCTACTGTCCCAACTGGTCTACTCTCATGTCAAATCATCAATAAACAACATTTTTTTTGTT
Organism: Fragum sueziense; assembly: GCA_963680895.1. Taxonomy (NCBI): domain Eukaryota; kingdom Metazoa; phylum Mollusca; class Bivalvia; order Cardiida; family Cardiidae; genus Fragum; species Fragum sueziense. The sequence continues at coordinate 34,598,017 of OY804596.1, forward strand.
TTAAGAAAATAATTTAAGTCAATGTATCCAAAAATGAGATAAAAATGCAAACAATTCAATAAAAATCATAAAATATCATATTGTACAGTACAAAGTATAGAAAAGTAGACGAAATGGGAATTATGTCCAAAATAGTAGACGAATTGGGAGTAGATAAAATGGGATTAAACCAAATTGCCATGGCTAAGTGTTCACTAACCAGTCTAATTGTAAAATTTACTGGTTGAATTTACGGAGTATATGGCTGCTTAAAACAACATTTTAGTAATATTACACTACAACATTTTTCTTAAAAATTCTCGCAATTACAGCTTGTTTAAAGATTTTTATTTATGAGCAACAAATTATTATACTATTTATGAGAGACAAATGACTTTTTATCATTTTCTCTTACTAATTTCTATGCTATAAAGGAAAACAAGAACAACAGCAAATGCCCTTAGCTAGCATTTTCGAATTTTTCCTGATTCAATTTATTGTAGAATTGACTGAAATGATTATTTTGTCGGTGTTATTGCAAAATCTCATAACTCCACTTTGATTACAAGTTTTGCAATAACACCGAGGAAATATCTATATCTTAAATATGCTTCCAAGAACTTTTGATTTTGGTTTGTATGATTCAGTTGTTTCTTGAAGACAAAAAAAATCTGTATTTGTTTCATTTTCAGCACTACTTTAATGGTAGACGGCAGTCCTGTACATATTGTATACCATTGTGAAGGCCAAAATTTGTTTGTTGTGTCAGCTCCTGAACACAGGTAATTTCAGTTCTATCTATAAAGTTGGTTTAACCCTTTCCCAAACGACAAAATGTTAGGGTGTTCCAATTTGAACGTTGCTGCAAATGACAAAATGGACATTGAAAAAGAAAGGATTTTTGTACAATATACAGGTAGCTAAGAAAATATTGAGACAAAAGGAGAAACTGCTGGTTATCAGCAGTTTCTTCTTTTGTTTCAATGTTTTCTAAAGCCTTTCCTATCAAGGACGTCAAAACCAGGTCTTGTTTGGGAAAGGGTTAATGCAGTCCGCCTCTTTTGAAATTCATGGGACATTGGCATTATTCCAGTGATATCGTAAAAATTTGGTGGAGGAATGTTCCACTGTCAAAAGTTTATGGCATCGCCGTAAAAGGTTTGGATACATATTGAATGTCAATGGCGTCGCCTGAATAATTCTGATGCCACTTGATTCTCATTAGGGGTGTACTGCCTTAACCATTTCATACACAACACCTGATTTATATGTCTCCGATTGAGAACATGATGAAAGCATTGAGCATTACTCCTTTTCCCTAAATGCTTTCCTTGCAATGATGCTCCAAAATCCATCTATTCTTAATGTTTATTTCTTTGTCTGCAACTTTTGAATTTTGGACTGGTCCATTTTTTTTTCTATAATTCTGTAATTATACCCCTGCAAACAAAGTTTTGTTGTTTTTTTTTTTTTTTTGGGGGGGGGGGGGTGCTAAATATTAAGCACACTGTCTGTCTGTCCATCTGTTAACTTGATTTTGACCTTGTGACCTGCGCTGGTGGGGGTATTGGGCAGCTGTGCGACAGTTCTGGTAAATAAACAGGTTACACATTAAACATTTTGTTTACTATTACAAGTTGATAGACTCATACTTGGTGTGTAAAGATACATCGAATGTCAAGATCAGTCAGTAAGGGGAGAACTAAAGGTTTTGGGGGCGATTTGTCTACCACTATGTTGTGGGCTCTCATTTTCATTGTCACGATGAGACGATTCAAATGAGAACGCCCAAAATAGGGTTAAAAGTGACATTTCAGAATTTTTTCTCATAAAATTTACTTTTATTTTTATCGGAAAGAGCACATTTCCTTATGAAAATTCTGAAAATTTCAAACCAAAATATTGCGCTGTTACGAGAAATTTATATTCTTGTGTTAAAATTGAACAAATTGTTGTGGACAACAGTTCGGATTTATATGCAATTTATCGATTATGTCTCAACTTTAAATGCGTGTTTCTCACTTATTTGCAACAACCTCAAAAAACTAATAGTATTTATACTTGGCATCAAGACATACTTTAAAAAATTGAAATTGGAATGAAATGTCCCTTTAATGAACACTGAATTCAGAAAGTTTTTTTTTGCATTTTAAGAAGCCATAGCACCTTCTTATCTGTAGCTCACATTAAGGGCACATTACAGAAAAGAAACTTTTCCCAAACAAGACTTGGTTTTTACTTCCCTAATAGATTGGGCTTGGGAACATATTGAGGCAAAAGAAGAAAATGCTGATTATCAGCATTTTCTCCTTTTGTCTCAATATTTTCTGAGCTATGTTATTAAAAAAAATACCTTAAGTAACATGAATTACCATATAGCACTTTATTTCTGCGGGGTACAAATTCTGCAGTTTTTCATGAAATCAGGCTGGTTAAATTTCTGCGTAACTTATTTCTGCGGTCTCTCACTTTGCCAATGAAACCAGTTTTAGTCAGTTTCAAAAATATTTTGAAAGACGAATTACTACGTAATGGTCCATTCATATATCTATAAAGTTGTTCGGGGAAACAATGCCGTATACAGATAGGTGTGAAAAGAAAGACATGTCAAACTGTTACCAATCAGTCTAACTTGTTGAATCATTGTTTATGGATGGACAAAAATGTCCTATCTATACCTTGATCAACGCTGTAATTACACCATTTTTGAATGGGAAAAAACTCCATTGTTTTGAAATTGGGCTTTGCATCAGGGAGTAACTGTTTAACTTGTTCACTTACTGACTAAAATTGCAGAATAACAACAACCTCTAAATTCAGGGTTAAATTTTTGCGAATTTTATTTCTGCTGTGTCGTCAAGGACCGCAGAAATAGCAGAAATAAAGTCCCCGCAGAAATAAAGTGCTATACGCAAGGGTAAAAGTTTTCAGGCATATGCCTGAAGTTCAGGTTTTTGAGTATTCCAAAATGCCCCATTTTCTCGATTTTTACTATATAAATACAGACTTTTCCAGGTTTTCAGGTTTTTCAAAATTTTCAACTTTTACCCCTGTATACGGTATGTGTCTGCAGTAGCTTTCAAATTGGACCACCTTGAAATTTTGTCATTTTGGAAAGGGTTAACCCATAACTGCACAGTGACCCCTATTGACTCCCTAACAATGAAAAGTTTGGGAAAACATTAAGGAAAATGGAGAAATTGTTTGTGACAAACAATTTCTTCGTTTTCCACAATGCTTTCTAACCCAAATTTGAAATATCTTTATTATTTCATCATCTTGAATTTGTCGTCTGCAATGCCTTTCAAATTGGAATAGTCCAAAATGTTGCCATCTGGTAACGGGTTAAAGTTAAACACATCTTTTCTTTTCTTTTCAGATTCTCCAAAACCTACCTCACCTCTGTCATAGAAGACTTGGTAAGAGTGCTTGAAGTTACCCATGGTTCAGTTCAGGAGGCGTTCTCGGGCAAGTCAAATCATCAACAACTGGACTGTTTTTTCGCGCTTTTTCACCGGAATCGGTTTCATGCCTTGACCAATGGAACGATAGGATCGAGTGACTCTTACAGCATCAGTCAATCAGTTAAAGTGTTACCTCTACCTAATGATATTAAGGTTAGTGCTAAGCTTTTACCCTTTCCCAAAGAAAAGCTGTTTTTTCATACAATAAAGTTTTGGTAAATTATGGAGGCAAAAGAAGAAAATTGTCATCGTAAATGCAAAACCTTGTATGTTGATTTTTTCGATTTGCAGTAAAACCTTGTGTGTTCAGCTTAGACAATTCCTACAGGTTTTGGAATATTTTAACTTATTTGCACTAATGACACACTAAATGATTGATTATATGTGAACATATTGTCTGAATTTCAAGTAAAACCTTTCTTTTTCAGAAAAGTTATTAAATTCTTTTATTCCCCTTTAGAACCTTTTCAAAGTCTGAGCTAAAAGGTTCTGCATTAACACCGATGTAATGCTGTGTTGTATCTAAATTTTCTCTCTTTTAATACATGTTTCGTCGTCCACACTTTGCAGTTTCTTTCTAAAAAGAACAATCTACAATTATGTTGTTTTTGAAAGGCTTCATGTTTTCAAATTTTTAACCAAAGTGTGATTTAAGGTTTTTTGAAGATGCAAAGTTATATTACTTGGGAATTTGATTCTCATTTCACTCTGCCACACAGCCATTATATACATTCTACCATTCTTATGTTATGAAAACCAAATACACATATGCATGTTTTGCTTCTTTGTTAACAAAAAATCATAATAGAAGTGTTGTAACCAGACTATAACTGAAAACCTTTTTACATAATAATGGCGCTTTTTGAAACCCCACAAGATAAAAGCATTGGAAAACAATATGGAAAATAAATATATTGTTCATTACAACCAGTTTCTTTATTTGCTATTTTTTCTACCCAGAAAGACTGAATGAGTTACATGAATTTCATTTAATTGATATTGGTGTTTGCAATATCTTTGAATGAGGACAAATCCGGTATTTTGTCATCTGGTAATAGGTTAATTTCTCCATATCTAAATTCTTCAGATGTGCTTTGACAGTGTGCTATCAGAGTTTGAAGCTGCAGATTTTGGAGACATGGTAAGCAAACCAATATTCTCCATGCTACATTAATACTTGATTTAACCCTTTCCCAAACAGTAAAATTTTAGGGTGATCCACTTCAAAAAGTGCCGCAAATGACAAAATGGAAGTTATTAAAGACAGAATTTGTGTAAAATATGACATAGAAAATATTGAGACAAAAGGAGAAACTGCTGGTTATCAGCAGTTTCTTCTTTTGTTTCAATGTTTTCCCAAGCCATTTCGATTAGGGATGTCAAAACCAGGTCTTGTTTGGGAAAGGGTCAAATCATATATTCATCAAATATCCTTTCAGACAAAATTGCCTCTTACCAATCATGAATGATTTGACATTCTTAACCTATGTGGGTAAGCGGCTTGAGGCTCTGTTAGGATGTTGTGGTAGAGCAACGTCGGGTATTATCGACACTTTAACGCTTGAAAGCGATCAGTATCAAAAGTATTACCTTCCAGTGACATGTTGTTGGAAAATCCCATGTATTGACATCTGATTGGACAATTTATACGCACCTACGGTGTTGTAAAAATAACACAAGCGTAAAATTTTCATTTCCCTACATACAAGTCTGATCGATAGTTACCGACATTCTTCGGCAGTTATCGACAACACTTATTAATGGTTAGGTTAAAACTCAGAGAAAATATTCTTACCTGTGTATTATTATCACCTGAGTGTTAAGTAGCATTATCCTGACATTTTGAGGTATTTATCTATTTTTCGGACCAGTAATAATTTCAATTTCACACAGAAAATGTGCAGAACCAGGAATCCATTTCCGTCGAGATCGGCAGTTATCGACACCACTTATTAATGGCAATGTTGAAACTCGGAGAAAATATTTTTACCTGTATTTTCTCTCCTCACAATATTTCAATATTGTTGGCAAACTTTTCAGCACAATTACTTTGATTTCTTTGGAGAAAAGTGCAAAGGACTATCTTTTATTTGATTTATTTTTTAATCTGTCGATAATTGCCGATCACAAGAATAGATGTCGGTATATATCGACAACCCTATAAAATGCATTATGTTGAACAATGCACGCTCGATTTGGTTACTAGAACATTATTCTTCAAGTAAAACATCTATCCGAGTTTAAAACCACACAAAACCACACTGCAGTATGCGCACTACATGTAAGTGAAAAACACACCCTCCTTACGGCACAGTTTATCGGAGTTAAATTCGTGAGATGTATCAGAAAATAAAGAACAGAACAGAACAGTTTATTAGCAAAACTTGTACATAGTACATTGTTTTTTACAAAATACAAAATATAAACAAAACGTGATACATATATGGATGTAAGAAACACATTTAGAAGAAAGAAAGGAAGGAAAATGAAATTAGTTTACTAATATCTTAAAAAGAGAGTGAAAAAAAGATACGTTTTACAATAATTCAATTCTTTTGGAAGTAGCAAACTTAACAAAGATAGCAGTATTTGTGAGCATTTTCTTATCTTTTGAAGTTATTAGAAAAAAAGAGTTTCTGAAAAGATATGTAGTTACACTAGTTTTGCACTGAGCCCTCAAAATTAAAACTTTTATATATTGAAATCTTTGAATTTGGATAAGCCTAAAAAATGTCATCTGGTAATGGGGGTTAAAAATCTTTCTTTGTTTGCAGGGTGATAGTTACTATGGCTGCAGAAGAAGCTATTCTATTTTGGGCAGCTGTCTGTTTTATAAGGTAAGGGAGATACCTCTTCTATCATTATTGTTCTCACTGAGGTTAATTTCTTTACATTTCCCTGTCCATTAACACTTTTCCAAACGACAACATTTAAGGATGATCCAACAAAAAAGCTTTTGCAGGCAACACAATGGATGCTTATTAAGATAGAATTTGTATACACAGTAGCTCAGAAAAGTATTGAGACAAAAGGAGGAAATGCTGATTATCAGAAATTTCTTCTTTAGTCTCAATGTTTTCTTAAGCCTTTTCTGTTAGTGACTTCAAAACCGGGTCTTGTTTGGGAAAGGGTGAACAAATTCTTGTCAGGTCAACTTCAAGTTTTGATTAGATTTAGTTCCACTAGGGGATTTCCTATTTGAAAAAAAGCTTTGTAACTTTAAAATTAAGTGCTCTTAACATTTTAAAATGTTTCAGTTTGGAAGACAACAAAACTTTAGACAGTTATGAATAAAAAATGGTTAAGTCAACATGCCAAGTGTCATCAGAAACAGAATTATAATAATTGTAAAATTGTTCTTGCTTCAATTTATTTTATTCTTCCTTTGCAGAACTACCTCATTTCAAACCACCTACCAAAAGATGATTTGATTGACTTCACAACCTACCTACGATACCATGTCCTCTTGACCTTGACCTCTGACCTATCAATAGGTCAGCTGGTGTCGTGGAAGGAGGTGCATCCGACGCGACACTGTCGTAGCGTCCCGCCAGAACAGTCCTTTGGTTATACAGAACCATTGATTGCCAAGTGGTACTGGCTCATTGTGGGATATGTAAGTTTGGCTGTTTCACACATTAGCCCATTCCCACACACAATGATTCTTTTGTACTCATCACAAGAAAATGGCTTTTAAAAACATCATTGAAAATGAAGGAATTTCTTGTGATCAGCAATTTCGTGTGATAAGCATTTTCTTCATTTTCATGAAACTCACAATGATTCTTCATTTTCTAATCTTCGTTTTCTAATCTAATGGAAATATTTTCAAAATTATGTCGACTTGACATTGTCATCTGTAACACTTTTCCAAATTGGAGCAGTCCAAAATTTTGCCATCTGTTAATGGGTAAACCTACACTTTTTGACTCATCACAAGAAAATGGCTTTCGAAAACATCATGGAAAATGAAGAAATTGCTTGTGACAAGCAATTTCTTCATTTCCAACAATGTTTGTGCCAAAAAGACCAAACAATTTTGAATTTCATTTGCTTGGAATTGTTGTCTGCAGCATCTTTGAATATGGACCAGTATTAAACTTTGCTGTCTGGTAATGGGTTAGTGATTTTCAATGTTTGTTGGTGAGTAGATTTTTCTCTTGGTATCTTTTACTCAATGAATGAAAGAATCATATTTTTGATATAACAATTTTTATCATCCTTTGCTTTCAATACGGACAAAGCCCTTAATGTGTGGAAAAAGGGAAAATGGATTATCAAGTCAAAAATGATTTCATGTTATTTACAATTCAAAATGACACAATTTCCTTTTCAGAAAAACATGATAATGTGTATTATGCTAGAAAAAGGAGGGTGTACTGCAGTGTAAGTTTTTCTTTACAATATTTGTAAAACTCTGTTGTGTAATAAAATTGTCTATAAAATAAGAAGAAATTACTGGGTCATTAAACCCTTTAAACCCTTTCTTAAACGAAAAAAATATAGAAGCCTATTTCAAAACTCATACAGAAATACAAAATGATGCTTGATAACGGTAGAATTTGCATAAAATATGTATAAAAAAATATGATATAAAATAGAAAATATTGAGGAAAATAAAGAAAATGCTGATAAGACCCCCCGATTAAGAAAATTCTTTAGATTTAGTCTTATTCTAAAATTAAGAATGTGAATATGTGCCCAGATTGGTCAACTGGATCTGATATTAAATTAGAGCAGTCTAAAAAATGTTCTGTTTGGAAAAGGGCTGATGTATTGTTGTTGTTGTTTTTTCAGAGATGAAGGTTCATCCTCACCTGACCCGTTCCTCATAGACCAAGCTAGGGCTGCACTCATGCAGATTGATTCACAAAACTTGCCAAAATATTGCCAAAACAGGTAACTGTTCTTTGTAACTATAACTCACAATAAATGACCTGGGAGAGCTTCTCTTGGGGTTAGCTAGGGATGTTCTGCCAGGTCAATTATTTTGAGCTATACCTAGTGTTTTAACGTTTTTGAAAAAAGGAAGATTATAAATTTTCAATACTTTCTAACTTAAGCCCCCAACCCTGCGTAGCTTAGTTGAAAAGATGAGAGCTTGTCAATCTAGGGGTCCAGTGTTTAAACCATGGCTCCCCAACATCTTTAATTTTGTCCCTCAGCTATGATGAATTGTTAATGAATTATGTGGGATGAGCAGCTAATGGCTATAATTAAAAGTTGTGTTTGTACTGGTGTAAGAAATACAGGAACACATGGATAGGTGCACTGTGCACTGGCTGATGACCCATATCAAAAAATAAAGGGCACATTGTTTTATTTTTGTTCATCTGTTTATCCTTTGATCTGTGATTCTGTTTGAAAAAAAAACTTAATATGAAAACTTAACATTGGCATTTTCTCCACATATTACTGTAATAGTCTTTATTTTCGCGAGCTCAACATTTCGCGATTTCGTTGTCTGGGATTTATTCGCGAGTTTATAAATTCACGCATACATTGATGTAAAGCTCGGGTATTTCCATTGTTTTCCGGAAATATTGGCTTCGTTATATTCCGTACATGTCCGTTTAACCCTGATAAATACACAAGCGATGGTTAGACAAAATGTTTATCACACCTGTCTTCTCTTTATAATTGATTTCACACCTTTTCATATGTAACTGTTAAAAGGACAATACATGTATTGTCCCTACATGTATGACAAAAAGTGAATAACATAAGAACGTAACTGCTTCATTTTTCCATTAAATGTACTGTACTTCTGAATTGTAAACGATAAAGAGGTCACCCTTTTACGACCATATTCTAGGAAAACACATGTAACATTTATACTTTGTATTTGTAATCATGTACAATGTATATCATCATAATAATATACTGAAAGGCAAAGGTAACTTTACACCTGACTTTCATTTGATTTATCATATCCTAATCACAGTTTGTGAAATTACTTGTGTTATACATACACGTATGCCATTTTGCAAGAACAATGTGGGATACTAGAAGAAGGTGTTCAGCCTTTCTTGACGCTGGTGTTACCACGGCATTAATAAAGGGGTCAAATTGAAAAATCCAGGTAAAGTTTTATTACACCTTTTAGAATAAAAAGGATCACGTTTTATGCAAAATTTTATCAAATGTCAGTATTTCTTTGTCCCTATGTGTATTATTGACTGCAAAAAAGTACTCGTGTATAGATAAGGTCAGCCGTCTGATCTTGAGCTATTCAATTCTTTAACAATCGTCCTGTAGCACACACTCTATTTCGTGCACCTTCTTGTGTCTACACATCTTTTATCGCCTATGAAACTAACATTTAACCTTTTATTGTCAGAAAAGAGGGGCTAACTCCAATCTGGGTGTGTTCAAAATGCTACATAAGGTCAAATATGGGCGTTTTTGACGTTAACGTCATGTTTCTGTATAACTCATGGGGTCTGGCTTCCGGACGTCTAGCACTAAAATCAATGTTTCAAATTCGACATGGAACAAATTTACGGCTCAACTAACGATTTCACGCATCTTTACTGCAGCTTCCGGTAAAAACGTAACATCAGGTCACGTTAATACTAAACACAAATTCATTGGTCTTGGTTATGGATACTCTCATTTTTCGACCCCCTAAGTGTTGAAATGTGTTCAAAAAGTTAACGATTGATTGACGGATGCAGTTCATTAGCACAGAAACATAAAATTTCATCCTGGCTATCTCATCATGCTTAATGTCTTGTATTTGTCGGCATCGGATTGCTTACCCTTTCCTGGTAACTGGAATACAACACTGGCCTTTTGTGTGGCAACCAACAAAGATCAAACATGCAGAAAATTATGCCACTATTTACAACACCATTGTGTGGGTGGGGTATTTTAGTAATTTTAACGATATACACATGCAAATTGCTGTAACGTTGATGAAACGGATATGTTTATTTAGAATATAAACAAATAATCGTGGAAACATATGGTTGTGAAAATATCATAAATATACTTTGAAATTAAGAAAACAGAATTATTATAAAACTGTAAAGTTACTTTTGCCTTTGAGTATACCGGTATAACATTATGATGTTAATTGCATTGTTCATACATTGAAAGGTGGGTAACGATCAAAAATTCCGATTTGAAGTGTTTTAATGAACATATAAAATTTCGGAATGTTCCGGATTCCGAAGAACCATCGGCAATCTCCGGCATTCTGAGACTGATATATTCACGAAATTGATGAATTCGCGAGATAGCCTACTCGCGAAAATTAGTGAAAATTAAGTCCTAGCGAATAAATAGACTTTTACAGTAGTATCAGACAAACAAAACTTAAGTTTGATAGCCTCTATGTATAATTCTCTCATCAATATCTATCCCTGCAATATTACTTTCTTCAAGGCCATCCTCTAAGCCTAATCAATCATTAACATGCAGCTTAACCCATTACCAAAGGACAAAAATTTAGACTGATCCAGATTGAAAGAAGTTGCAGACGACATTTTCAATGTGAAGGAATTTCAAAATTTTAAAACTTTTTGGGTAGAAAATATTGTGGGAAATGAAGAAATTGCTTGTCACAAGCAATTTCTGCATTTTCCACAATGTTTTCCCTAGTCAATTTCTCGTGGGGAGTCAAAAGGCGTCACTGTGGGGGAATGGGTTAACACGAAAACTTAACATTGGCATTTCTTCACAAGTATTTAAAATACAACCCAACAATTTATACTTTTCAGTCCAGCCTTGAGGTCATCCATGTAGGTCAATGTCATTGTATTAACCCATTACCAAACAAGACCTGGTTTTCACATCCCTAATGAAAAAGGCTTCGGAAAACATTGAGGCAAAAGAAGAAACTGCTGATAACCAGCAGTTTCTCCTTTTGCCTCAATATTTTCTGTGCCATATTTCACACAAATCATATCTTTAATTACATCCACTTTGTCATTTGTGGCAGTTTTTGAAGTGGATCACCCTAAAAAATTGTTGTTTGGGAAAGGGTTAAACAAATGTAGCCATTTTGGTGTCATTTGTGTTTCACAAAGACATATATTCCTTTTCAGTATTACCTCTCCATTGGGGCCATTGCTGTGTAAACCAGATATGGTTCATCAAAAGCAGCAGGCCGGTGACTTGCTATCAAAAACACTCAAAAAGCTACCTCATAGGGAAAACCTACAACCTAGTCTTTCAGGCAGCATCAACGAGAACCACGGTGCTCTGAGGCGTGTCTTCCAGCGTAGAAAAGATTCAATAGGATCGGATAATTCTAGCGAGAGCAGCGGGGACTCTGTTTTCAAGGTTTGTATTTAGTGTTTATTCAGAGTTTATTTCACATTTTTCTAAATATCTAAACTTTCGATTGAAGCAAGAATGTTCTTCTGAGCTCAAAAAGCTGCAGTGACCCTACTACATCTTATAGCAAATAATTGCAATACTTGTATTGTCTCTAAAACCTTAAAGTTTTCAAATTTGTCATCAAATAGTAAGATTTTAAGTTATTATGCCCCCTTTCGAAGAAAATGGGGGTATATTGTTTTGCAAGTGTCGGTCGGAAGGTCGGTCGGTCGGTCGGTCGGTCGGTCCGTATGTCGGTCGGTCTGTCCGTAGACCAAACCTTGTCCGGAGCATAACTGGAAAAGTATTAAAGGTAGAATCATGAAACTTCATAGGTGGATAGATCTCATTATGGAGAGGTGCAGTGCACAAGAACCGTAACTCTGCCGATCAAATTTTTTGAGTTATTGCCCTTTGTTGATTTTATAACTTGATTCTTGTCCGGAGCATAACTCAAAAAGTATGTAAGGTACAATCATGAAACTTTACAGGTGGATAGATCTCATTATGGAGAGGTGCAGTGCACAAGAACCGTAACTCTGCTGATCAAATTTTTTGAGTTATTGCCCTTTGTTGATTTTCAAACTTGATTTTTGTCCGGAGCATAACTCAAAAATTATGTTAGGTAGAATCATGAAACTTTACAGGTGAATAGATCTCATTATGGAGAGGTGCAGTGCACAAGAACCGTAACTCTGCTGATCATATTTTTTGAGTTATTGCCCTTTGTTGATTTTCAAACTTGATTATTGTCCGGAGCATAACTCAAAAAGTATGTAAGGCAGAATCATGAAACTTAATAGGTAGATAGATCTCATTATGGAGGGGTGCAGTGCACAAGAACCGTAACTCTGCTGATCATATTTTTTGAGTTATTGCCCTTTGTTGATTTTCAAACTTGATTATTGTCCGGAGCATAACTCAAAAAGTATGTAAGGTAGAATCATGAAACTTAATAGGTGGATAGATCTCATTATGGAGAGGTGCAGTGCACAAGAACCGTAACTCTGCCGATCAAATTTTTTGAGTTATTGCCCTTTGTTGAGTTTATAACTTGATTCTTGTCCGGAGCACAACTCAAACATTATGTAAGGTAGAATCATGAAACTTTACAGGTGAATAGATTTTATTATGGAGAGGTGCAGTGTACAAGAACAGTAACTCTGGCAATCAAATTCTTGGAGTTATTGCCCTTTGTTGATTTTTACACTTAATTCTTAACCTTGCCTATATCTCATGTCCTTTTACACATACAGCCTTGATATCTCACACATAGATACCTCCTATCAACATCGTTCAGATTTAACCATGACCTTGGACCTTGTGACCTTGACCTTGGAGTTTGACCAATTTTGAAAAAATTAAACCCGGCAAATATCTCATGACCTTTTACAAATACAGCCTTGATATTTCACACATGGACACATCTTACCAAGACCTTTCATAATTGACCATGACCTTGGACTCTGTGACTTTGACCTTGGAGTTTGACCTACTTTTGAAAAACTTTAACCTGACCGATATATCATGTCCTTTTACACATACAGCCTTGATATTTGACACATGGAAACCTCCAACCAAGACCTATCACATACGACTATGACCTTGGACCTTGTGGCCTTGACCTTGGAGTTTGACCTTCTTTTAAATAAATTAAACTGGGCCTATATCTTATGTGCTATTACACATACAGCCTTGGTATTTCACACATGGACACATCTTACCAAGACCTTTCACATTTGACCATGACCTTGGACCTTGTGACCTTGACCTTGGACTTTGACCTACTTTAAAAAAACTTTAATCTAGCCGATATATCATGTCCTTTTACACATACAGCCTTGGTATTTCACACATGGACACCTACGATCAAGACCTTTCACATTTGACCATGACCTTGGACCTTGTAACCTTGACCTCGGTGTTTAACCTAATTTAATAATACATTAATCTGGCCTATATTTCATGTCATTTTACATTTACAGCCTTGATATTTCATACATGGTCACTTCCAACCAAGATATTTCACTTTTGACCATGACCTTGGACCTCGACCTTGGAGTTTGACCTACTTTAAAAAAAACTTAAACTAGGCCTATATCTCATGTCCTGTTACCTATACAGTCTCAATATTTTACACATGGACACCCCCTACCAAGACCTTTCACATTTGACCATGACCTTGGCCTGTATGTCATTGACCTTTGATTTTTACATACTTTTAGAAATCTTTAACATAGCCTTTATCTTATGTCCTATTACACCTACAGCCTTGATATTTCACACATAGACACCTCCTACCAAGACCTTTCACATTTGACCATGACTTTGAATATTGCAACCTTGACCTTGGAGTTTGACCTACTTTTAAAAAGACTGAAACCAGGCATAAATATCATGTCCTTTTACACCTACAGCCTTGATATTTCACACATGGACACCTCCAACCAAGACCTTTCACATTTGACCATGACCTTGACATTTGGCCTACTTGTAAAAACTTTAACCTGGCCTATGTTTCATTTTACTTTTAAATATACAGCTTTGATATTTCACACATAGACACCTCCTACCAAGACCTTTCATATGTGACCATGACCTTGGACCTTGTTAACTTGACCTTGGACTTTGACCTACATGAAATGTAGGCCCTTGAGGGGGCATATATGTTTTACAAACATCTCTTGTTTGAAATATGAAAAATGGAGTTATGAAACAATTTGGGGAAAAATTATCCCATATTTTTTTTACACAAAATGCAGGGCCAAATATTTTTTACTTATATATACATACTATATTCATAGACAACTGTTTCAGTTTTATTCATCATTGATTTTATATTCCAGTTTTCAAGAGGCGGAAGGCTTTATCCAGAAAATGCTGATATTTTACAGAATATTAGTGAAAATAGAGAGGAATACAGAAATACTTGCTCAAAGTAAGTTTTAAAACATTGAGAAAAAATAATAAAACTAATAAAGTTTACAAAATAATTAGACTAGATCATAATTTAAAGGGCAATTGTTAATTGAATTTGACCAGAAATATTGCTTTTCATTGATAAAGTTTAGCTTCTTAACCCTTTCCCAAACAACAAAATTTTAGGGCAAACCATTTTGAAACAGATGACAAAATGAATGTTACTAAAAGCCTCTTCTTTTAATGACATCAAATCCAGGTCTTGTTGGGAAAGGTTAGTCAATTCTATGGCTTGGCAAAAATAGAGAAAATGAGCTGCCCCAGCTGCCCGGCCACATAGGTTAAGGATATTAATCCATTACCAAACAACAAAATTTTAGCCTAGTCCAAACTCATAGGTGTTGCAGACGACAAGTTTCATTTAACAAAATTCTTTCTTGGTAGAAAACATTGTGGGAAATGAAAAAATTGCTTGTCACAAGCAATTCCTTCATTTTCCACAATGTTTTCCAAAGCCTTTATTTTTTGGGGCGTCCAAAAGCGTCAATGTGCGAGATAGGGTTAAACCATTGGTGGGGGAAAAAATTTGTCGGACAGGATATTTGCTGCGACTGTAGATCGAACCTGGGACCTCATCAGAGAGACTCTTATGCCTTACCAACTGCCCCATGACCGCAGCCTTGTCACAAGCTATTTCTTCAGCATCCGCAATGTTTTCCAAAGCCTTGTGTGGGGGTATTATTTAGGGATGCATTAAAATAAACTGGTATTTTACGTTAATCACAGACTGACAGTTGGAGCTGACAACTGTTTATTTCACTTTCAATATTACAACTTGCTTGTGACAAGCAATTTCTTCATTTTTCACAATATTTTCCAAGGCATTTATCTTGTAGGATGTCAAAAAGCATCTTCATGCAGTAATGTGTTTTAAAATGTTAATTTCAGACTGACAGTTGGTGCTGACAACTGTTTATTTCACTTTCAATATTACGACAACTTGGAGGGGGTCTGTATCACCTCCGAGGCAAATAGGGATTACTCTTCACAGCTTAATACCGATGTCTATAACAACTTTAAACAGGCATGCCTCAGAATCAAACAACTCTTTGATAATGCCCGAAAAGTAAAGGTATGTTTTATCATGTGTTCTTTCACTTGCAAAAATATCTTTGACATCATTTTAAAGATTGTACAATTTCAAGGATTTCAAATAACTCCTTTGTAATTTCGCGACATTATTCTGCCATTTCTTTTTTCCTCGATAATTTCTTTGCTTTATCATACTCAAATCTTATCACTATCCATTCTGTAAATTGCAACACCTGTCAAACTGGAACAGTCTTACTTTTTAGCGAGCCTTAACATAATAATGGACACTATTAGAGATACAGCCTTGATATTTTACACATGGATACTTCCTGCCAAGACCTTTCATTTGGGACCATGACCTATGATTTTGTGACCTTGACCTTGGAGTTTGACCTACTTTAAAAAAAAACTTTTAAAAAGCCTTTCTTTTAAATAATCAATCTTTAACCCTTTCGTTTGCAAGCGCGTTTTAAAGCGCGGTCCAGGAACGCTTATACTGTTTAGGGGGGAATGGGATTTTAAAAGCAATTTTCACACTATTAAAGTTATTATGACACCGGAAATATTGCGCAATATTGTTATGTTCTCGTAAAATGTGAAGAAAAACGCAGTTTTTGGGTTTGTATGAGCTGTAACGATGGTCAGGAGGGGCCAATATTCTGCAGAAGAGGTCCGGCGAATCACCATGTCAGTGCCGGACGAGGATGATACCGATTACCCTGATTTTGGGGGGGTAAAAAGGTGATTTGAACATTAGAAATGTTTCGGAGACTTCGAATAGTGACTCTGATAGTGATTCCGATAACCCTTAACCGAATCCAGTCCCAAATCGTAGGGGTGGGGTTCGTCGGGGGTCGTGGCAGGGGGGCCTGACAGGGGTCATGGGGCTAGAGGTCGAAATTTTGATGAGATGCAAATTTTCTATCAGTTACTCATTATATTGTTAAAGGAAATTGAATAACCTTTCCAATGACATATAGGTTTATGGGTATTCTGCTAGTAAAATCTATTTATTATGCATGTGTATACACAAAGTGCTTGGAAATAGGGAAAAAGTCATTTCTGGGAAATAATTCTGCAAACGAAAGGGTTAACGTGGCCTATATCTCATGTACTGTCACAGATAGAGCCTTGAAGTTTCACTTATGGATACCTCATTTCATAACCTTGACTTTGAGAAATTGACCTAGTGACCATGACCTCTGACCTTGGACATCTTTTTGCAGCAAGCTTTTGTATAGGCAAGCTACTTTGTCCGTGGTCAACTGTTGTTACTGTTTGGGAAAGTGTTATTCTCTTTCCTAAATGACAAACTTTCAGGGTGGTTCAATTCGAAAGCTGTTTCAGATGACAAAATGGATGATGATACTAAAGGTGAAATATGAAAATAATATAGTTCAGAAACAATGAGGCAAAATGCATTTTCTTCTTTTGTCTCTGTGTTTTCCCTAGCCATAACCAAGGGCCCGTTTTACTAACAAACTTACGATTATTTTTTGCGTAATTACTTGTAACAACAAGTTTGATTGGCCTAATCCGATTTTTCGTGCAATCAGATGCCTTGTTACACTGTTTTCACAACAACATGATCGTAAGATCGTTAGTAAAACGGGGCCCAGGTCTTGTTTGATAGCAGGTTATAGTGACTTTAAAAGTTTTGGTCTCTCATTCCAGGAGCAGACCAAAGATGCCAAAGACCACATTGTAGGTTTGAATGACGACTTCACTTGTGTGAGGGAGGAAGGAATTATGTTCACTTGCGAGTCACCTGTAACCGACAAGAAGCAAACACCATTGTGCTACTGGGTGGTGGGGTATGTATTGATCATGAGAATTTTCTCATTTTTACCACAGTGTTTTATACCCCTCGTTTTCATACCAGGTACCATAATTTTTCTAATAATTGCTCGGGTGTTTATTAGAAACATGGTTGATTTAAAAGTTGGGGGTGGATATTTATTAGTCTAAGAGGTATTCTAATTTTGTTCCTAAAAACATATGAATCATATTCATGGACTTGAAGTTAATCAAGTCAAATTTGGCAAAGTTTTGTTATAAGGACTGCAAAATATGATTTTTGGATGTGATTCCTTCATTGGGAGCAGTTAGGGGACTGGAAATCCTCTCTTTCATTGCTTTTGGAAATGATCTTTGTTAGGACAATTATTCTTTTAATCCATAATCGGGGGATAGGCGTTTATTAGACGCACACTTTTTCAATAAAATTGTTCTTAAAATATGCAGAATTTCAGCTGAGATTTGGGGGATAGGCGTTTATTAGAATAATTACAGTATAAAGGAAATCCCTGTCATTCCATCTGCAGTTCTTTAAGCACAACTGCTGTCAAATAGCTTGAAAGATTTCAATGAAAATATATGTGAACAATCAATAATATATGATACAGAGTTGCATGATACATAGAATATTTTCTTATATTTCTAGTGCGTCTATTCCTAGAATAGGGGGGGGGGGGTATTCTCACTAAGGCATATGTGTTGGCATCAGCGTAATTCTTTTAAGAGCCGAGCCCGGATAGCTCAGTCGGTTACGTCGGAGTCTATCAATCCAGGGGTCGCGAGTTCGAACCCCGGCTCGGCCAGTATCCATTCTGACAATTGACAAAAGTCATTTGTCTCTCACCAATGGGTGTGAATCATCTATGTGAGAGAGCAGCTGGAGGCTCGGTTTGGATATTGTGGTTGTACTGGTGCGAGAAATACCAGGAACCCACGGTTAGGTGCTCCAGCCGCCGCGATATGACCCTGGTAGTTGAAAACGGCGTAAAACCCCAATAAAATCAAATTCTTTTAAGTTTTCACATGCAACTGTCACATCTTTGTTTCCATCATTGCTATTGCTCTGTAACTTTGCACATGTATGCTTTTGTGACCAAAATATCAGCCTTTAGGGAAAGATTTGTCTGAAAATTATTTAGTGTAAATACCCTTTTCTTTGAAATTCATGGTTAAGTCTTTGCAAAACATGGTTGAAAATAAAATTCCTTGTCACATTTTGTTAGTTGAGAAAGGGT
Organism: Fragum sueziense; assembly: GCA_963680895.1. Taxonomy (NCBI): domain Eukaryota; kingdom Metazoa; phylum Mollusca; class Bivalvia; order Cardiida; family Cardiidae; genus Fragum; species Fragum sueziense. The sequence continues at coordinate 34,616,828 of OY804596.1, forward strand.
TGAGTAATATAGATCTTGTTTTAATATTTTCCAGGAGATGCTTATCAAGATCACAGAGGAGAGAGGTTTATGTGTGTTTCCATGAGTCTGTACCCCAAACAGTGATTGAGATGGCATTTAAGATGGCCACTGGCTATCTACCAATTTGACATTTGACCTTTATCAAGGTCATGATTGATGAGGGTGTGTTTTTTCACAAGCTGGTACACGAAGCAGATATTTAGATGGCATTTAAGATTCCGGATTTTCGTAATTCCGTCGTGACAGAGTTGTCATTCATGCGGGACGGTATGCCGTCTTCCGGTGTCAATGTAAACAAGCGCTATCAGTGGGAAAGAACCGCTATATAATAAATTCACAATTAAACGAGAATAGATACGGTTGTCTTGCTTTAATTTTATGTAGGTAAAGGTAGTAGTTCTACCTAAAAATAAACCAAAACAACCGTAAAATGTTCTCATTTAACTTTTAACGTATTATACTTCATTTATTGATGCCATGATTTTGTGTATTGAATTGGAAATTTTGAAAAGCACAAACTATATCGAAAGAGGCAAATACAAGACGAGCTTGGATTCGTGTAATAAGTCGCAAGAATTAGAACCAAACATCGTATCTGGCCTATAGTAGGAGGCCTAGATCTACCCGAGTCTGAAAGACAGTACTTATTAATTAGCCGAAACGCGTAAATCGTTGGGAGATTCCAACAAAGGAACCTCAGCGGAGAGAAGAAAGAGAAAACCCATCACAACATAGTCATAACAATCTAAACGCTTACATATCAAAGCTAGATCTAGTCTATTGAGACAGAAGGAGAAAATGCTGATTATCAGGATGCTCTTAAATTTTGCCAAAATGTTTCCTAAAGTATTTTCTCTTAAGAAGATCTAGATACAGTCTTGTTTGGGAAATCTTTAACGAACAAACAATGAATTACATAGATCTACTTTCAAGAACGAAATAGCGAAGCTTTGAGAGAAAAGAAAAAAACATGCTGACTTTGCTCACAATTTAATTTTCCCTCAATATTTCCTATTCTACAATCTACACCAAACTGTTCTTTTTAGTAGATCTACGTATCAAAGTCTACAGCCTACTTCAACTTTGAATTAAATTTGAAATGGTGGTTTATTATATTAACCTTTTCCTAACCAATATTTGGTTTTGATGCCCGCAAATAGCAAAATCAGAATCATTCTGACAATTAGCAAGACTTAATTTGGAAAGGACCATATTTTGTTGTTTGGGTAAGGGTTAAAAAAAATCATCATCTTTTCGGCACATTTATAAACAAATTCTTCAATTTTTAAGCCTTTTTCTTAATAATAAAGTCCTGTATTTGACCTCAGTAGATAGTTTGGAAAAACATTGAGAAAAAGGAAGCAATTTGATGATAGCTCTATCTAGTCAGAAATATCGCCTCTAAATTTCCTCAATATTTTCTGTGCTTTAACATTCACTTATATTAATTGTTTTCCGACAGTGGAACCATGTGGAGCAGAATGTTCTTACAAACAATTACAAAATATTCGTTTGGAAAAACTCGCTCACAGCGTACATGTATATACATGTATCTATTTTCCCCAAAGGTGCCCCTCTACTTATTACTATGGTCATATGACTCGAGTGTGTAACGCAAAGTAATGACGTAACATAACGACACTCGCCTGATTTGAGGCGAACCACGGGGAAAATATTTTCAATGATAACCTATCATCAGATTATGGGAGATTTCTTTTGTTTCTTTTGATCTCCGAATGGTTTAAAAATTATGGAAGGTGTAGAGGTTTTATTAGATTCCATTATTAAGTTACAATAAGAATCATTTTCAATTAATTACTCATTGATTTGATGAAAATATTAAAGTTGCCGCTTGTCCTACAGGCAAACGGAAGTAAACATACCGTCCCGCAGGAACGACAACTCTGTATTACCGGAATTACGAAAAGACCCAATGGCTGCTGGCCCTTCTTGCGGGTTGACCTTTGGCCCTTTGTAAAGGTCATGAATAAAGAGAAGCATGTGTGTGTTTGCACAAGCTGGCACCAAAAGCATTTATCAAGATGATATTTAACCCATTCCCACATAATGACACTTTTTGACTGCCCATAAGAAAATAGCTTTGAAACACATTATGGAAAGTGAAGAAATTGCTTGTGACAAGCACTTTCCTCATTTCCCACAATATTTTCTACCCAAATAGACCTAAAATGTAAGTTGTCATCCACTTGTAATTGTCGTCTGCAACATTTTTGAATTTGCCAAGACTAAAACTTTCCCCTTTGGTAATGGGTTAAGGTGGCTGTTTGCTATCTTTTAATCTAGTTTGACCTTTGACACTTCTTCAAGGTCATGAATAAGGAAAAGCGGTGTATTTTGTTTACAACTCAGTACCCAACGCAGTTATTGATATGGCATTTTAAACGATCAATGCATTGCTTTTCAATTTAAACCTCGTAACTTTAGCTTTACACAAACTGAAGTTACGAGGTTTTTGCTGAAAAGTGACAATTGGGTTTTTACCAGATAGTCTTTTATAGCCTGATGACTTTCTTTGCCTCCAAAAAAGATGAGTTATTTCTGTCACTCAGGCAATTTATGTCCACATTGGATTTCACATAATAGATCTACTTTTGGTTACCATTTCTCCGATGACAAAGAAATGGTCTGTTTCAATTTGAAAGCTGCATCAGATGATGAAAATGGATGTTGATTGATACAAAATTTGTGCAATATTACACAGGAAATATTAAGACAAAAAGAGAAAATGCTGATTATCAGCAATTGGCCGCTTTTCAACAAAAACCTTGTAAGTGCAGCTTAACCCCATTAACAGACGACGAAATTTCAAACTAGTCCAAATTCAAAGATGTTGCAGACCACAAATTCAAGTGAATAAAATTTTACACTTTTGGTCATTTTGTATAGAAAAAATTGTGGGAAATGAAGAAATTGCTTGTCACAAGCAATTTCTTCATTTTCCACAATGTTTTCTAAAGCCTTTATCTCACGGGGAGTCAAAAGTCACTGTGTGGTAATGGGTTAATTAATACAGGCTGCAGTTACTAAGTTTTTGAAAAAAAGCAGCATTTTTCTTCTTTTGCATCAATGTTTTCCAAGTGATTTATGTAGGGTATAGTAAAACCAGTAGCAATTTGAGACATACATCTCTTGAAAGAAATAAAGATTTTTAAAACATATCACATATTTCACATATCATATTTATCATTTTTTAATGCAATAGCTTTATTTAACATACCATTTCCTCATGCCATCCTTTGTATTTCATGATTAGCCCTTTTCAAAACATGCCTGATTTTCCCCCCAGCAAAATTGGAGAACACAAATTGATGGCTCAGCGTGAAACGGTTGTAACTGTCTATAAACATATAGGCAGTTACAACCTTTATTTGCCCTGAGCCATTGAAATGAGCTGGGGTCTGGAAAAGGTCCTTTATAGCATTTGAGAATATAACGTTTCCTGGGCTGCGTTCAGTAGACAAACTGTTGGCTAACGTTACCAACATTCGCATCTTCTTTGACCCAAATTTGACAGAATTGACCGAGTATTCCGAATGAAATAGCTAACTGTTTTGTCTTACTGAATGCAGGGCAGATCAGCTGTGCCTATGGACAATGGTCGTTTGAAACGACCATTCACAAATAAGACCCGACTTTGACATATGGACTAGAAAAGACCTTGGGAAAAAAATTGAGTCTATAGAAGAAAAGACTAATATTAAGCATTTTCTTCTTTTATCGAATTATTCTGTTATATCGTAAACATTTTCTTATCAGCTACCACTTTGTCATTTACATATTAGCTTTGTTTTCTTTTGCCTCAATGTTTCCCAGGTCTTTTATATTGTTAAGGCTGTTCACATCCAGTTTTTTGGGAGCTGATGTAAATCTGTGGAAAAGCATTATATTGATAAATCCATATAAATTATTGAAAAAGTTATTGCACTTTTCAGTCACTGAAAATGGCCACATTACGGGTATTCTACCTTAACCCTTTCCCAAACAACAAAATTTTAGGGTTATCCACTTCAAAAACTGCCACAAATGACAAAATGGATGTTATCAAAGATAGAATTTGTGTAAAATATGGCATTGAAAATATTGAGACAAAAAGAGAAACTGCTGGTTATCAGTAGTTTCTTCTTTTGTTTCAATATTTTCCCAAACTATTTTTATTAGGGACGTCAAAACCAGGTCTTGTTTGGGAAAGGGTTAACACTGACAGTGTTAAGGTAGAATACCCGTAATGTGGCCATTTTGAGATCCATAAAACATCCGACTTTTTTGAGCGATGTCGATATGTATCCGAAATTATTTAGGCGCGGTCGTAAGCATTCAGAGGTGGAAAGTTCCACTGCCAAATGTTTTCGACATCGCCCAAATAATTCCGAAGTTGCGCAAATCTCATTAGGGGTAGACAACCTTAATTCAGTACTGTTTGTTATCTCATGACTTTGTTATCTCATGACTTTATTTCTTTGTATTTGACTGAACATATATAAATAATTTGGTGAACATACATACATAGTGAGTCGAGATCTGAAAAAAAGAGCTCTCTTAGCGTGGGCAGTCTTATTTAGATCATTTTTTCTAATGAAAATTTCATGGCTATAAGACATCCGCATGGACTCTGAGAAGACTTGAATTAAACACACTGTCACTTTTTAACAAAACCATGTAACTGCAGCTTAAAACAAGCTGCAGTTACAAGGTTTTTGTTGAAAAGCATTGACATGCTGATCTAAAAATATGTTCATCTCAACTGCCAAGAACTGGCCTTTTTTCAAGATACCGCCTCATATATTTTACATGAAACAGTAAAATGCATTTGAATACATGTTGCAATATTACAGTTTACAATATATTTTCATTGAAAGAACCCTTTAGTACCAGAAACCTTTACTTTATTTACACAGAGAATTATACATAACTGGTCCTTTTTCTTAAGAAAAAAATTCTTGTAACCTTGGCTATAGTTACAGTGTACGTTTTGGCAGAAAATCAGCTATCTATTGTATAGCTGTTTTGTCTGTTGTTGATAATTGAACAACCATTTTCTAAACAATGACTAGTTTTAACATCCAGAATAAAGACATACTTGTAAAATATCTAAACGAAATAAGAAAATAGAAATACAGCATTTGCTCAATAATCTTTTCTTTAGTTGTGTTCAATGTCTCATTTAAATGTATTATATTACAACGGATATCTCCGTTATTTTGTCATCATCAGCACCTTTAATGTTTGATTACTGGAAAATTGTGTAGTCTTGGAAGAGTTTACTTACATGTATATCCAAACAAAAGTTGGTTTTGATGTCCCGGGCGTCATCCGTGACAACGGAAATTAACGAGCTATGTACATACTCGTCAATTTCCGTTGCTATGGATGACACCAAAGATACACGAAGTGTTTTGTAGTTTATAAATTATAATTGGTTGTAATAAATGATGTTCATTTTGTTGTCTGCAACCGCTTTGAAATTAGGAAAGTGCATGATTTACATTTGTGGATAGGTACATGTAAATGGCTACATGGAACTAATTGTACATTTTGGGCGGGTAATGATATACATGTATAATGACAAATTATGGCACACTCTGTGATATAAAGCGGAGATGATTTTCACAATGGTACTAGAAATAGACTGGGTTTACTATTATGTTTTCACAAACTGTCGTTGTTGTCACAAAATTTCATCGAGGTTTTTTTATAACAACGCATGTAAAATGCTTTGTTTGTCCGAAATTATGACGCTTAACTGGATAAAATTGTACCCTATTTGGACGAAATATATCGCTGATTTTCTGAAAAACCTCCTAACTTCAGCTTTAAACAAGCCGTAGTTACGCGGTCTTTGAAGAAAAGCGACACGTTAGAAAAAAAACTATCTTACGGTCAGAATATCTCTTGTGAGGGATTCCCTACTTCTATGGCCAGAAATTAACCATATAAATGTTAGAGATTTGTGAAATAAAATGATATTTGTTATGAAATAATAAATTATTTATTTTTAGATATTATCTCGTTTATAATTTGAGCCCTACTAATTGACCAAACACCAATCGATAGATAGCTCCGCCCAACGTAGAATCTAATACAAACAATGGGAGCATTGCTATGTCGACTGTTTTGATTGTCAGTCGATAGATCAATTCAATTCAATTCAATTTCTTTATTGTACATGTAGGCCTATGGCCCAAAATACAAAACAAATATACACATATGAATGTTAACAGTTATCGGTTACATTAATTTAACATTTTTCAAAATGGTCTATAGTGTCATAATATATGTAGAAAAACTTAATCATGTGACTTTGTTTCAATTTCTTTCACTTTCATGACTGCATTAATATATATAGCTATTTTTCGGACAGTTGACTCTTTAGAATTTTGCATCAAATTATAAAAGCTTTCTCTGTTCATATTTCCTCTATACCAATTTAATAGATACCGTCGTCTTTCTAATTTGTATTGAAAACATTCGAAAAAGGCATGATACTCGTCTTCCATACATACAATATTGTGATTAATTCTGCAAAAATTACAAATTCTGTCAGATTTTTCTATTCCTCTATGTCGCCCGATTTCAATGTTAAATTTGTGGTTTGAGCATCTGAATTTTGCCAAAGATATCTTCAATGAACGTGATAAGCTAATAGATAAGTATTTTTCTGGATTCAACATTGATTTGAAAAATTTGTAAGTTTGACATCTAGATTCTGTATTGACAGAATTATTCCAATTCTGCCTCATACAGTCTCTAATGCGCTGTTTAAAATTGTTAAAAAATATGTCTGGACTACCGACTGTTTGAGACAACCAAACGTGCCCAAAACCATAGAGATATAATAATTGTTTAATTTCGGATGCCCAGGATCGTCTATCTATATCATCTAGTCGTTTTAACATTGTGTAACAATTCTTTGGAATTCTTCGATACAATACCACGTGCAACGAAGAATTTAAGACAAACAATGTTGATGCGGCATTTTTCTGATCGTACATTGGCTTATCGATGGTTTTGATTGACAGCCGGCGTTTGATCTATTGGAATAACGCTTTTACCAAGCAGGATCCTTTGTTGGAGTCTCCATTAACCGTTTTCCAAACAAGACTTAGTTATGACGTCTCCAGTAGAGTAAGAAAACATTGAGACATAAGAAGAAAATGCTGATATCCAGCATCTTCTCCTTTTGTCTTAATTTGTTTCCAGCTTTATTGCAGACGTGTGTCATCTTTATCAGCATACATTCTGTCCTCTGCAGCAGCTTTCAAATCCCAACTGACTAGATTATTGTCATGTAGGAAATGGTTAAAGAGAGTCGTGCGAAATAGTTAAGGTATCGGAACATTTAAGGTTTACGAACTGAGAATGAAAACACCACTTTCTAACCATACGGAATGCATCAAATTACACACACTTGTAAATACCCTTCACATAAGTTGATTCACCAGGCCGGATTTCAAGATTATGCTTCAAGAAGAAAATAATTTACAAATATTGTTTTACTCTATTTTCATATGCAAGGGAGGTAATTTCGAACATTTTTGTCAAATATTGCCATAAGTATGCATAAATTCAAAATTCTAAACCATACAAAATGCTTATGTTTGTATTTGGAATGGAAATTTAACACAGTTTAGGAATTACTGGCGCTTTTCAAATTTCGTCTCTGGCTCTGCATTTCATTCTCAGTTCGTAAACCTTAATATGGAGACAGTCAGAGTTAACGTAGTTTTGTGGTGCATCGCGTCATCTTGGGCAAAAAAGGAATTGTACCAAACTGGATCAAGTTTTTTTCACTTTCTTTTTTGGAACAGTTTCGCATGAACGATAGATCTACTTTTAAAAACTAGAAAGGTGAAATGCTGGTCTAGTCTTGGCAAAAAAGACAGACTTTGTTTAGGTGTCCTGACTAAATGAACACTTGATGTGAATTTTCGCTGGACAGAAGCAATCCACTCAATGAGTTGACCATTTCCCTTAGTGTTTGACCCTTTTTCGTATACATTTATCGAAATCAAACATTGTTTTAATACAGAGCTAGAAAGGATAAAAATCGATATATCACAACGAATTAAAGACAGTTTCACTCATTGAAAGAGAATTCAAATCCTCCCATAACGAAAATGGCGGGAAAGTATTTTCGTCCACATTCGGATAACTCGGCATTTTGGCCCGGTATACCTCGTCCATCAGTTTATACGAGGGAACGAGCGCATGAAGAATTTTACCAGGAACGATAACTTTTGAAAAACCGTCCCAGTGATTGCCGAGTAGTTCCGCTTTCCTTCCGATACCCATCTGTTCGGAAATTGGTTCAATTATCCGGACGAAATGGGGATTTTGTCCGTGCATGTAGAAAATGTCATCTAAAGATTGGGCGGAATTCGACGCATCTCCGTTCCTTGTTTGCATCAGAGCGTATGCCATACGGCAAACCTGTAAATTAAGAATAGGAAAGTGAAGTGCAAACAAGCATCGCCAAAAATAGCCTCGCTTCAGGTAATAAAATGTAATATTCTTATTCACGGTGCATCATGTGCACGGAGATTGTGCATCATGGGATAAATAACGAATACGGACAAATAATCTCGATTCTGGCAAGATATTTTGCAATAACTTCCTTATTTGTGCGTCAATCTTCAAAAGGTTTGTTGCATGTACCCCGCCTTACCGACCTCTTTCATAGGATGTATGACATATTAGATAACTCATGGTACTTTTTCCGAAACATTGTCCCGACCGACCAGAAAGCGAAATGGTAACGACTACGGCCAAATTAAGCACACTTCAGGTACGAATTTGTGCAATAACTTTCTTATTTCTGCGTCAATTTTCATGTGGTTTGTTGCATGTACTCCGTCTTACTGGGCTCTTTTCTCAGATATATTACTTACCTGGAAACTCCTTGTACTTTTCTCAAAAACCGATCCCAACCGACTAGAAAAAGGGCCTGAATTTTTTGTCGTTTTTCTGGTCGATTAGGATCAATTTTGGACCAAGTATAAAAATTCTACAAACAAGTCATATATCTGAGGAAAGAGCTTAGTATTGCAGGGTACATGCAACAAACCGCTTGAAAATTGACAGAGAAATAAGACAATTATTGCACAATGTTTTGCCTGAAGCGAAGCAAATTTGTCCGTATTCGTTATCCACCCCATCATGCACAATCTCCACCATGTTATTCCCGCGTCAAATTTCAAAAGGTTTGTTGCATGTACCCAGCATTACTGAACTATTTCCTCTGATGTACGACTTTGTTGTAGAATCCTTATATTTTTCCCATAAATTGATACCAAACTACCGAAAAACCAGAAGCGGGGTTTATTTGGCCGCGCTCGTTATCCATCCCACAATGCACAACCCACATCGTGGTGTGGGACATACAGGGTGATCCAAAAAACATGTCCCACAAACAATGCTTTATAACTTTTTTACCATCTTATATATTTCGTTTATATTCTCTAGAACTTAAGTATTATATCTGTAAAATTTTGTCTGATTACAATATTATATAATAATTCATTTACTACTTTTACAAGAGATGATCGATGTGACGGCCATGTTTTTCAGAAACTAGTCTCAAATGACGTCGAATGTTTCGTATGACGTTACTACAGGTTTGACTATCAATCAAGTCTATTTCTCTACTTATGGCTTCTTTAAGTTCAGCTATAGTGGTGGGTAAGGGTTCATAAACTCTTTCTTCTTAGCAACCCCATACTATTAGGAAAGGTCCAGCGGACTGAGATCGGGTGAATGCGGTGGCCATTTATTCACTGTCAATTCAATTTAAAACAAATGACAGTGTGGCCGTGGTTTCTACTTCTTTCAAATGCTGCATGCTGGTTATTTTGTATGGCTTACAATTTAATAGAACTTTAGAATTCTTTTCTCTGTACCATATCTTACAACAGTGGTTTTTGAGATGTCCTTCATAATACCCCATAATAGACACCCTTGGAGTTTCCTCTACAGCTTGATGAACACATCCACGTTATCGTCTGCACGCCCTGTGCATGTTCTCTCCTTTTTCCAGATCTCGTATTATTGACGGTCACCTTCATCTCAAACTTAGAAAAAGGTCTTCTTATCTGCTTCCCGGAAGGCACTTTGGCATTTTGGTACATGTTTTGGATTTTTAGGTCGGGAAATCTCTTTGAGATTTTCACGTCCTATAGCCACCCAACGCTTCTGACGCTTTTCTACGAAAACTTCGTTTCTGCCGCTTGTTTTAATCTGCAGATACGAGGTTTTCGATATAATTTGGTCACCGCATAGTCGTTCAAAATGTCTGAGTCCGCCGAAAAAGTAGACCTACCTTTGAACAATTCAAAATTACTCAAATAACATAATCATCGTAAAGACTTTCAATTCCTAATTGTTTTATCAAAACAATGCAGCAGTTTGCTTCTAAGTGCGAAAACTATCAACTTTTCTTTTTGCCGGAAAGGTTGATTCGAACTATTCTAACTGGTGTGGCAGACTAGAGCAGACGAGAATTTCAACACCAAATTACTGCGCCACACAGTTCGTCAGATCGAACATTTCCGTGAAGCACTCGTAGATTCACGGAAAATCTATTTATATCCTGACTGTAGTCGAGTCCTTCTCCTTGTCCAATCGCTATATAGCGCCAATCGCATTTTACAACACATGCGTTTTATCGGGTTATTCGCTCACGTGTTAAAACACTTCGCGGTGTAAAGCTAGTCTCCTATGCTTTGACCAACTATTTAAAGTGTTACCGTAACGGCGTTGACGGACTTTAAGCCGTCTTGAGTACATACAACGTAATTTTCGTAATTTATTCATCCTTATTAATCCAGGCTTAGGTTTAACAGGAATTTAATCATCTTTCTTCGACCGGGCTTGAGATATGCTATTTATGAGTTAATTGTAGGCCTCTGTCTCTGCAGATGATAGGGGTTATAGAGTTATCTCTTTCACAAACGACAGACAGAACAATCCAAAGTGAAAGCTAATGCAAAAAGCAAAGAGGACAGCAAAAATAAAAAGAAAGCAAGATCTAGATTTGTGTGCAGAAAATACGAGCTCTCTTTTTCAAATTCTGAGTTTAACACACATATTATTAGAATTGTTGATCAATGTTTATGGTCTAACCTTTACCATTATTTACAATGTGCTATATTGTAAATTTAATCATCTAAATCTGGTCAGTTCTCATGCCATTTTTGTGAACCATATTGAATTTAACTTCATTCCTCATTCTGAATTTTGCTCAGAAAATTTCCCGTCATAATATTAATATTTTTCATCGTGCAAAGTTTAACCTTTCCTAAACAGTAGAATGTAAAACTGCTCTCAGGCCCGTAGGAAGCAATTTGATAAGGGGAAGGGCTAAAAACTCTGTCCGGGTTAGTGTCTGAACATGTTAGAACAGTTAGAGTATAAGGATTAATTTTAATGTAACAACAATCAGATAACAACATTGAGAATATTTTACGAATTCAATGTAAATTTAAGACAATTGACCATTTACTGTATTTTGAATCCTCTGTTTCCCGACCTTCAGTACTATCAGTACTTTGATTCTTCTAGCTAGAACAGGATATTTACGTAATACATAGCACAGTTTGACTATTTTTGCATTGTCAGCCATCTTGGAATATTGAGAATATGATGACGTCATTGATGACGCCATTGGTGTTACCATGACGCTGCATGACGTTCTTCTGCACAACCATTACAAATTCTATTATACCCTTTCCATCGACACCCAAACTAAAACAATGCTACCACATTACGCAGATATATTAAATGTTCTTTGTGGGACATGTTTTTTGGATCACCCTGTACATCTAGGACGATAAAGAAGGGAATTAAGCGCTGGTACCAAATATTTCACTTTCTATGGAGGACACAAATACCATAATAAACGTTTACTTAGTAAAAATTAAAATGTGGGTAGGTAAAAAAGATTTAAACTTAATATGCAAGGCCCGTACTAAGGATTACAACCCATCGTTAGATGGACCTACCGAACACTTCGTCAATCTTCGGGCGTCATCCCAGACATCGGAAATAAGCCATGTTCGACAATCTAACACGTATCCGTTTTTACCAAATCGTTGCTCTGAGGTCCGAATGACTGAAATAGCTGTTTAATTATCTTGGTATTCTCGTTAATACGAGGGATGATCCAAAATTATAACACTTTTCCGTAAAATCCGTGTATAGCGAAAGAAGAACTACATCGGGTTTTATTTACAATAAAAACCCTATGTAATTATGCTTTGAGTATGCGCCAAAACGTCACGTGGCGTCAAGGTAACGTCAAATGACGTCACTTGAATGACAATGCGTTTCCTACGCCGAACACTAGTTCATGGCAGAATTTTCACAAAATAACACATTTCTAATGTGCGTTTTTGTTATTTAGAGTGTTATAATGGAGATAATAACAAGTTTAGCGGTCTTTATTGCGCAATAAAAACCTCTGTGCTCTGGACTGCATGTTAAGGCAAATACCTCGGTGCTGTGCGCCTCGGTTTTTACCTACACATGTAGTCCGTCGCACATCGGGTTTTATTGGCAATAAAGACCGCTAAACTTGTTATTATTTCATAAGTAATGTCACAGTGCCTATAGTTTGGTTATTCGACGTATTCTTGTAGGCTACATATAAAGACTTTTGATTCAAGCTTATCCTATTGGAAACATGCTTTTCAGAATTATTTCAATATTTTTTATATACCCGAGAAAATAAAATGCTAAAAAAGATCTACATCGTGCATATCAGCTAAAACGAGTTAAGTGTATCAAATACGAGAAATACCTGTTCCATGGACCTAAGAAGCTATGTTTGTACAATTATATTGATGAATCGTCTTTAACATAATGCCATAGGGGTGGTCAATTAGAAATAATAACAAAACCCCATATATCTGATGAAATATGTGAGAGTAATGTCTCGATAAGTCGGAAAATGGGTAAAAAACAGCTGTCCCACCTCGGGGGTGGTCCAGTTCATCACTTTTGTACGGAGAGTACATATATAATACATATATACAGTATACCTAGTATCACAACCAGTAGCTTTTCCAAATTGTTTTAGTGGTGAAATAAAGAAATTTAAGATAAATGCATTTTTCTGCAAACAATTATGCATATGTCCCATGGTCTGGTGTGAATTACGTTATTTAGTTTTACACACATCCTAAAACGAAACCATGCTTTGAATACATGATATTAAATATCATTTATAAATAGTCAACAGCATGTGCAAACACATTGTATTACTCTTGAAAGTAGCAGTAGATTATAGTAAGTCACACTTTGCAATGAAGGAAGCTACCCCGCTCAAGGAGCAGTAAATGTGAATTACGTTAATGCTTTTTAAAATTTCACACAATCAACGCTTAAGTTAAATACATAGTTTGGCATGTACCTACACATGTGTAGATTACATAAACCAAGAAGAACATTTCTCTTCAGAATTATTACCTGTGTAATTTTATTGTATGTTCAAAATTGTGAATTACGTGTCTGTGAATTACGTTACGCCATTTTTCGTTCCATAAAATATCTTATTCATTAAATGTCGCAAAATTAGAAACACTTAAGTCATGTTTTAAATATTTATTAAATTCAAGTAGTCAATTGATAGTAAAACCGAAATATGTCAATGTGAAAAATCTAAGACCGAAACTATAGTGGGACATTTTTCGTTCGTATTTGATACACTTAACTCGTTTTAGCTGATATGCGCCGCACGCCATAGAGTATTAGTTTGAAGATTATTATTACTTTATGTTCTATCATTTTATTAAAAGAAAAACCGCTGCAATTAAGCTGATATTTAAGGACAGATCCTCCAGTTGTTACTGCGCAACTTACTGCGCATATCCTAAATAACGAAATAAAGCTGTTTCAGTAATTTGCCCTTTTCAGCAAATGTTTTTCTTACATTTACTTAATGTTTGGTTGATAAATGACAAGACCCTTCTCGGTTATTTCAATTTTCTCTGTTTGGTCAATTTAAGTGTAATAGTACTCGGATGGCACATTTCGCTTTCTGTTACGTGTTCAATATGTGGCGTTAGCGATAGGAAACGGAGCAACAAAAGCGACGTGGTGTCTTTATGAGATAAAGACGGACACAAAAGATGACAAGTTTTATTATCTAAAGCTGGTAATAAGGAAGAAAATGGATAAAAGTAGTGAAACAATTTCGGACAGAGCTGTAAAAAGTAAACCAAATTTTACTTATAACTAAGAAAAACGCTTGGTTTGATATATTTTTCTTTTTTTGTTTTTGTAGGTATGACCAATCACTATGTCTATACCAAAAAAGAAAAAAATTCTTACCGCTGGAATATTTTTTATCATCAGAAACGTTGCGAAAAAAGAGCAATTTCGGCTACTTTTGAAAGAATGTTTTACTAAAAATTTCAAAATTATCACTTAATTTTCCCAAATTGATACTCAATTAGATAGAATAAAACATATTGAACACAATAAAAACTTATTAATGTAATCGTAGTCATTTCGAACACCTTTTTGTGAGTATTTAAGTGACACCCCATTTTTGCAATTTTAGACAAGAGTAGTCTCCCTTGAAATTCAATAACTTTTTAATTCGCTTGGTGACCTATAGTTTTTAAGTAATTTTTTTACTTCTAATATATTCAAATATCAGGACAGAAAAAATAAAAAAAATCTTACCGTGGGAAATAAATGGAGGATCTGTCCTTAATGACTCGATGTCGTGATATTGCTAAGCCATTTAAGAACGTTTCAATAAAATCTGTGCGTTGAAATACTAAATAAATCTCATTGAATTCATCACTCGCAATCAGGAAAATGGCAGAATCGGATAAAAGCCCACAACGCGCAATTCTGAACTTTTGCCGAAGGCTTGGAAAAAAGCCGATTGAAGAAACAGAAACAATCAATTAAACCTAAAAGAACGGATTGTTAATAGGAGTCTCGTCTACCGTTGATGCAAGCGTTTTTGGGATTGAGGATGAGTCCTTTGAAGATGAAAAATGAGCCGTAAGACATGTGGAGCAGCGGAATGACGCCAACGTCCATGCGACATTTGCGCTATTTTCGCATCATAAGATAAGAGGAATTCATCACGTCGACCTTAATAAACTGGAAACTACATTTTTGATTCAAGGAAAACATTCAAGAAATTGCTGAACGAGTTGTTTATATGCATTTATGAAGTGGGTCGAACGCCACGAACGTTGCATTAAACACGGAGGGCAATATTTTGCGAAGGAATAGATTTTGACGTCAATGACGTTGTGTGTTGTGCGGCGCTGGACACCGATGCGCTATGTAAAAATGCGGTTTATATTTGTAATATAAAGAGGAACTTTGTGAAAATGTGTGTATTAATTAAACGAATGTTAATCTAACGACATGTAAAATTGCATGACGATACATTCATATTATCACCGAAAACAACGTTTGTGACATTACTTTTGGATCATCCCTCGTATGTACTTCTACTTACATTTGACGAAAATGTGCAAACCAGATAGTTGCACTTTGACAAATAATAAATATCGTGAATGATTCCGTATTGCGATGGTTCCGATCCGCGCTTTCTCACAGCTGCATCGTTGACTATACTGTTATTACTGATTACTTCGTAAAGTGGATATCTACAATTAAAATTGTTCATTTGTTTTATCCAATTCCCAGCACTTAGTTAAGAAAACTAGCCTAATGTTTAACTTTACTAAAGAAGTCCTGGTTGTTAGGTCCGTGGTACCGGTAGAATATGCTTGGAAAAACAATGCAAAAGAAGAAAATGCTGATAACCAGTATTTCTCCTTTTGCCTCAATGTTTTTTCTGTGCTATTTTATTCTGCAGTTTAAGTTTATTTACATTCTTTGCAATGTTTGTAGCAGCCTTCATATATAAACAGTCCCATCCGATTAGGAAAGGGGGAAAGCATTGTATAGCTCACAATAAATCACCCGGCTGAGCATCTAGCTTATCGATGGAGATGCTCTGCCTGGTCATTTATCATGAGCTATATTTAGTTATAATTTATGGGAAGATACCGGGTTTTGACAACACTTGCGTTAAAAAGGGCATCGTTTGAAGAGAAAGAAGGTTAATGAATTGCTTTTATTTGGCATGATAAGGATAGTAAAGTCTTACTTTTCTTTTATTTCATCTATCACTCCAGGCGTATCAGTGGCTAAGAACACCCTCCGTTTTATGCCCGGATTTCGTATTGCACGTGCATTAAACCACGCCTCCGCATGACCCATATATTCATCAATGGAATGTAACTGGGCTTCTCGTGCTAGTTTGTCTGAACGTCTGACGTGTAGCCTGTTAACGAAATAATCTTTGGTATTCTACAGTTAATAAATACGCGTATAAATGTTCGGTGTTTGTACAAAATAAACATTTCCACGTATCCCTCGCAAATAAGGTCACAGACATCGACACAGCCGGTTGTATGGTGTGTTAATACCGCGGAGGTGTGTCTCGTTGACCTTGACCTTGTCTCGTTTTGAAGTAAAAATAGAATGTGTAAACACGCTTGTAAAGGATTGATCTATAGCAAAGGAAATGTGGTTATTCGCCGTGTTTGAGGTTTTTATGCATTGCTAATTGTTTTTCCATGCACAAATATGAGTTCCCGAACAGTTCGGAAGCATAAAAACCTAGAATGGGCCCCTTTAAGTGGACGCTAGGCACGAATGGGTACATGTAAGTTAACTGATATTCCCCCTAAAACTATAGTTTCCATAATGAAATTTGCAAATATA
The DNA here is from genome assembly GCA_963680895.1 of Fragum sueziense. Taxonomy (NCBI): domain Eukaryota; kingdom Metazoa; phylum Mollusca; class Bivalvia; order Cardiida; family Cardiidae; genus Fragum; species Fragum sueziense. The sequence continues at coordinate 34,633,625 of OY804596.1, forward strand.
CAAACATAATTTGTTAATTATAGACCCACCTACGAAGTAGAGAGGTTATATTGGTTTCACCATGTCTGTCTGTCCGTCCGTCTACCCACCCATCCGTAGACTTTTTTTTTGTTTCCGTGCTCTACCTCGAGAACCTCAACCGTTTGACCTAGGGTCATGAAACTTTACTCTGTTGTTTCCCATGACCCAAGGAGGTGCCTAATGTTTTAGGGTCACGAAGGTCAAAGGTCAAGGTCACAAGTGGACTTTGTTTAAAATCCGTTTCCGTGCTCTAATTCAAGAACCTATTGACCTTGGCCCATGAAACTTAACACAGTTGTTGTCCATGGCCCAAGGAGGTGCCTACTGTTTTGGGGTCACGAAGGTCAAAGTGAAGGTCACAATTTGATTTTGTTTGAAATTCATTTCCGTACTCTAAGTCAAGAACCGGTCGAACTAGGATCATTGAAATTTACTCCGTTGTTGCCCTTTACCCAAGAATGTGTCCAATTGTTTTTGAGTTACAAAGGTCAAGGTCACAGTTGGGCTAATATATTTTTCTTCGTCTTCCAGCATAGATGGAACCACGTGTACTGTATATTTTCTGCATAAAATTAAAAATATGTTGTGACTATACAAAGAATTTACAGGCACCCTCTCAGTCCTGGCGTCCACTTTTGTGGACAAAATTATATTCTTCTATAAAACTATGAAAACAAATTATTTTTCTCTGGAAATTGTATCTGCAGTTACCTACAGATGAGGAGCACCACAGAATTATAATGAAACAAGAAATATAACAAAATAAAGGAAATAAACATACTTTTTTTAACCTACCAATTTTCAAGTCTTTTCTTTTTCTCAGTAAAATCACTCCCTTCTGTTATAGAATTCACTTTTACAGATACTTTTATTGCTAATGAGCACTTTGATCAGCATTCTCCTGCTTATCAATGGATTATCAATGAAAATAAATGATGATAACCAGACATAAACATATACGTAGCATCTACATACATATAAAGTCCGGTGTCGTCTTAAGTGGACGCTAGGCACAAATGGGTTAATTTCCCATAAACCCATTGTTTGCCACCGAAAGCGGTTCTACGTACGGAATAAAACGATAACTGAAAGGGGTCAATAAAGAAGATATCAAATAACAATATCGTCGCTTTTAACTTGTTAAAAGCTTGTTTTAAGCTGCAGTTACGATGTTTTTGTTTGTTTGTTTTTGTTTGTTTGTTTTTTGAAAAGCCGCTATAAGCTAAAAGGGACTTTCTGTCAAAATGCCAATTCTTGTCAGTCTCCGCGGACTGCAAAGACTAACTGCGATAGAAAAATTTCGATCTATTGTAGTAATTTTCTGAATGTTTATTGTTTTTTCCTTTCTTACGATTTGTTCATTTTCAAAACGCGACATGTGCACCCGGAACCTTAAGACCTGCTAAATCTGATTTTTTGTCGGATAACATTTAGCTACGTGTTGGTCTATTTGTCCGGTACCCAGCGAATAAACACTTCGTTTTTGATAATGTTTAAGGGATCGGTCGACATCGGCAAAAAATCAGAGTCGTTCGAGTTGGCGGAAACATGACTACGTTTTACGCATAGGCAATCAGAGATATTTTAACCCTTTCCCAAACAAGACCTGGTTTTGACGTCCATAATAGAAAAGGCTTGGGAAAACATTGAAACAAAAGAAAAAAACTGCTGATAACCAGCAGTTTCTCCTTTTGTCTCAATATTTTCTATGCCATATTTTACACAAATCCTATCTGAAATAACTTCCATTTTGTCATCTGTGACAGTTTTTGAAGTGGATCACTCTAAAATTATGTCGTTTGGGAAAGGGTTAATTCATACCAGAACTACAAAAGAACGACTAACCCAACAACAGGTTCTTCACTGGCCATAGTTTCGCTAAAACTTGAAAACACCGCTCGTGTTGGTCTGAAAATGTAAGTCGTGATCTGCCCAATCCACCACGCCACCGGGTTGCCATGGAAACGTTCCAGTTGGTCTGCAAGGTCATCGGGTACTGCGAGGGGCCAGAAATTGGTTCTGTAACGAACGGAGTCGATGTTTAGCAGAACGTTTTGAGCATCTTCTACCCCTGGAATCGAAATGAATTAGTTTGGATCTAATTCAAACGACAAAATTCAAGTCCATGTGTGACAGATATGAAATCATGTTTTGCCATCTCCTTGGTAGGCCTACATGTAGGGTCAGGGTTAATTCTATATACATGTATTTGCATAATATAATGTTATCTTGATTTTACGACACACAAATAAAACGCAAAACATGCTTATTATTCCCAAATAATATGCGATTATAGCGTACAAAACAAACACTTTTTGAATGATTGGTTGTGTGCTTAATTGAATTCGATCATTTTGTATTTCTAACCTTCTCTCCAAGGAGTAAATGGTTCTTTAGCATCTCTAGTGTGACAGGTTTCACTAAGCGGCATAAGGCTGTTCATGAAGTTATTCTGTGGCACTATAAGTGTCCTGTTGGTCGCGTAGGCAATGATCAGACAAAGAGCAAACTTGTTGGTGCGACAAGCAAAGCCCTGACCGCATATCGTCGTTGAACACTCAAGCTTTCTTGCTTTCGAGCAGTCCACGGGATTCTGTCGATGGAATTAAAAGAAGAATAAACAAGATGTCGATGTCAATCAAAAGCGGAATTGAATTATTAAATACAGTTGAAACGCAGTGTGTCTACTGCATCATTGTGTGGTGCATCTAAAGGTACCCGGTTTTCACTATCTATCCAGGTCCAGTTTCCCATAAATATTGCAAAAAATATATTTAGTGCATGTAAGTTAATAATACTCGATTTAGAAGGGCTAAAGAACTTCATTTTAAATTTCTTTGGAAAGAAATAATCTAGCTATTACTATTCTTTAATTCCTCCAATTATGCAGATACATATATAAAACATGGATGTCCAAATAAACACGCAAACATGTTACATATTGACAATACAGAATGAACACAGAGAAATAAACATTAGTTTGAATATCAATTTTGCACATAGAACGAATGATTATTTCCATATATCCACATACCTTTCAAATAAGAAAACTTGACCGAAACTAAATGAAAAGTAAACTTACAAGGCTGTGAAATGATATATTTTCAACACGTAAGCTGTGTTACATTAGGAGTTTGATAATGCATGCCGTTTAATGTACTTTTATCAAATAGTGCGACCGTCTTCTTGGAATTGATTTATCATAGAAATTGTACCTGTAAATATTTCAGTCTATTTTGGACCAATCTACCAAGTTTCAACGATTCCCGAAATCTCCAGTTTTCTAAATTGTCAACCGTTCGCAGTGTATCGAAATCGCTTCGTATCGTGCTGAAATAATCATTTTTTTTTTAGAATTGTGTGAAATACAGCAATATTTTCCTTGAACGACTATACAGTTGGCACTCAATATGTCGACGTCAGATGATAGGTCGAATATATATGCTTAAGCCGAAGTGAAAATCTGGTCCCGTCATTATCAATTAACCCTTTCCCAAACAAGACCTGGGCCCCGTATTACTAAACATCTTACGATCAAGTTTTTTTGTAAACTGTGTAACAAGACATCTGATTTCACGAGAAATCCGACCGAGCCAATCAGGGCTGTTGTTACAAGTAATTATGCAAAAATCTAACGTACGATCGTTAGTAATACGGGACCCTGGTTTTGACGTCCGTAATAGAAAAGGCTTGTGAAAATATTGAAACTAAAGAAAAAAAATGCTGATAACCAGCAGTTTCTCCTTTTGTCTCAATATTTTCTTTGCCATATTTTACCCAAATCCTTTCTTTAGTAACAATCATTTTGTCATTTGTGGCAGTTTTTTGAAATGGATCACCCTAAAATTGTGTCGTTTGGGAAAGGGTTAGTAATGGGGTTTGGACCAAAGGGGTCTGTTATTTTGACTCCTAGCACGTAATGAACCTTTTTTTAGTAAAAACTTAAAAGGAATGACTATAAGGTGTCAAGGGTCAAATTACAGACCCCTATGGTTTGGACTTGAATTGAATGAGACATTTACCTTGGAGTCAAAGATGCGTGTTCATGAAATTTATCTACATAACTTATGTATTTTCTATTCAAGGAGAGAAAAGTCATTGGTAGGTCTAACGTTCCGTTTTTCGTTAACCCTCTTCGAACAAGACTTGCTATGAACACTACTGTAAGAGTTTGAGTTTGAGTTTATTGGGGTTTTACGCCGTTTTCAACTACCAGGGTCATATCGCGGCGGCTGGAGCACCTACCCATGGATTCCTGTTGTTTCTCAAACCAGTACTACCACAACACCCTTACCGAGCCTCCAGCTGCTCGCCCACTCAGGTTAACGATTTCAAACCCATTGGTGGGTGACAATTTTGTCAGAAAGGGTATTAGCCGCGGCCGGGTATCGAACCCGGGACATCTCGTATGAGGGTCAGATGCGCTACCAACTGCGCTAAGGCCGCGGCCTCACGACTGTAAGAAGAAATATGCGTGGTAATATATCGCGGTGAAAGAAGCAAATCGTCGTTGTAAATGCAAAACCTCGTATCTCGTTTTCAGAAAATTTTAAAGGGGAGGTAAGAAAGTGTAATAACTTTTCTCAAACTGAAATGTTTTACTTGAAATTTGGACATAATTGTTCACAAATGATTTGCCATTAATACTGATAAGTAAAATCTCCCAAAACCCCTGCAAGAATTGTCTGGACACACAAGTTTGTACTTTGAAAATCGCAGAAATCGACATACGAGGTTTTGAATTTACACCGACGAAATGCTGATCAATAGCGCGTAAAAGTGCACGTAGGGTAAGGAGGGGCAAAACGCCCCCCTTAAGGAAAAAGCGCTGTAGCACAAAACAAACAAAGTATAATGTAAATGTTTCAACGTGAAATTAAACTTTGCCCTTTGTCCCAAATGTCTATACACCAAACAGCTTTGTCATTTGATTTAAAAAATGACTGTCGTTAAAACAATTTTTCTCGAAATTTGGCCTTTTTGCCCCACCCTCGGGGCAAAACGCCTTTGGGGGTGGGGCATGAAGCCCACCACTGGGCTTTATGTCCCATATGAAAAATAAAAAAAATATTTTGAAAATATCTGGGGGAAAATAGGAATACAATTAGTTTGTAATTAATATACTAGGAAAAATATATTTTGGGTGGGTTTTATCATATTTTCAACATTTTTATCAATCGTAAAGGCTAGATTTGGGCATATTTTACTTGTCTATAAAAGTGGTTACGTGTTACTGTCCTTTGTGTGCAGCATCTTCATATCAGTCAAATTAAAACATACTGATGTTATGTTCTTTATAAGGCCCCTTTAAAGTAGATTAAATGGTCTTATTGTCTCATTTTAACAAAAAATCGACGTTTCATGGGCGTTTTGCCCCACATGGATCCATCAGGTGACATAAAAGTTTGATATATTCGCGAAAAGTCGGTCTTTTTTGCCAGTTTTTCTTTTGTATACAACGAAATGTAAATGGATTTCGTCATATGTACCAACCTTAGTCATTCTTCGAGTCTAAAGGAAAATTTTAGTACTTCTGAATACCTACTTATCCATACGAGGGGCAAAACGCCCACTATTTAGCCCTTGGAAGGTGCAAAACGCCCAGTCTGGGCGTTTTGCCCCAAAGCAGCATAGGCGTTTTGCCCCAAAGGGGGTGGGTGATTTAATTTGGCCAGAGAAAAAAATGTGTTGATATTCTTTTCTTTTTATCTTTTTGTGTAGGCGACCAATTGGACATATAAATATAAAATGCATTTTGGTTGATTGAATACTCGGACTGAAATAAGATACACAAGAAAACCCATTACCCAAATATTAGATCAAACATGTGCAAAATAAACAATTGTTCGCATACTGGTAATTGAATGACGTTTAGATGTAAAAATTTCATGGGCATCTATCTAAAAGAATACTTCAAGTGTAAAATCAAGACAAATATCAATTGACACACTGAGTGACGAAATAATAGGGGTGGGCGTTTGACCCCACCTGGGCGTTTTGCCCCTCCTTACCCTACCTTTCAACGCATAATAATAAGTTACGACACAAAAAAAGTTAAGCACGTATATAAACATTTCTGGTACTTGAGGGATATATTGCTGCTTTTCAACGAAAACCTCGTAACTGCAGCTTCATGTAAAACAAGCTGCAGTTACGATGTTTTCGTTGAAAAGAGACGTTATGTGTCTAAATGCAGATATGATTCGTATCTTCCATGCCCGTAAGTAGTAATATGATATTGGATGGGCTTTTTAAGCCCCCCTTTTCCTACCTGTGTGTCTTTGGTTGTTTTGCACGTGAGCCAGAAAAGAAGATATATTTGGCATTAATTTTGCAATGAACATGGGTTCAGAATAAAGATAAGACTTCGTGTACTTGCAGTCTGATCAAGATCTCAATTTTCTTCAGAACCCGTAGCAAGAGCATAATAGATATAAAGTACATGGGCGGATCTAGAGGGGGTCGGGGGTCCGGACCCCCCCCCCCTGGCATTGGCAGAAAATTAACTTTTGACAATATAAATTTGAGTGTAACGTTACATATTTATTGCATTTTAAGCCATGCTTTGAGGTTGGACCCTGAAAAAAAATCTTGGGCTTGGACCCCCATGGAAAAATTCCTGGATGCGCCCTTGAAGTAGACTACGCATACACATAGCAACCGGGTGATCTAGAAACATAGTTGTCTCAGGTGTTATAGGGGACCTTTTTACAGATCCGACCCATTTGTAAGTAAGATACTCTACAATTTTATGTACGTAGTTTTGCAATATTCAGGGCTCCATTGCACAAACTAATGATAATAGATCTATAACACAATACACATTTTAGGTAGGATCTGGAAAAAGGGTCCATCGAGGTTTTTGAGCCCAACATGGTTCCAGATCAGCCTGCGTATACACGCAGATCACGGACAATTTTGTCCTCCAATTTAGATTCTTTATGACCTGTGGTAACTGATACAGCATCATGGATCCCGATCAGACTCCACGTACACTTTCCCAAACCAGACCTGGTTTGAACACCCCAGTAGCAAATGCTTAACCCTTTCCCAAACAACATAATCTTGGACTGTTCCTATTTAAAAGGTGTTGCAGACGACAATTTAGAAGTCAACAAAGAAAGGATTGGTGTACAATATAGCACAGAAAATAATGAGACAAAAGGATAAACTGCAGGTTATCAGCAGATTCTTCTTTTGTCTCAATGTTTTCCCAAGCCTTTTCTAGCAACGTCAAAACCAGGTCTTGTTTGGGAAAGGGTTAAGTGACTAGCATTTTCTCCTTTTGCCTCTATTTTTTTGGGGCTATAACATACACATTTCTCGTTGTGACATCATTAATTTTGATGTCTGGAGTATCTTCCAAATTGGACGGCCTTAAAATTTTGTCGTTTGGGAAAGGTTAAGAACAAGCTTAATATGTTGCAACTTGGCTTTATAACATACTACAAAGGACCTTTTTACACATTCCTGTACATTTGTATATCACCCTCCAATGGGCATGACTGTGTTTCTGCACCGATGGTTTATAAGATAATTATTATGTAGTGAAGCGCGCTTAAAAGTATTTATGTTTCAAATCCCAAAAAATGTAAGTAACACAGTTCTGAGTTTCATTGCACAAACTGATCATAATATTACATTATGGCCGACTTAGGCTGAATTCGATTGGGATTATAGCCTAGTTTTCGTAGCCATCTCTCAAATCGAGCACCAAACTTGCGAGCAAACTGACGTCATTTCCGCAGCAATAGTCTGGCCACCGAAAAAAGTGTGGTCAAGCCATCCAAGCTCTTACAACGGACCAATCGGTGTCAGGTAAACAGAGAGGATGAATCTAATAGATAGTCCAGCGCCGGTTGCCAACGACGACGCGAGCTATAATACCAATCGAACTCGGCCTTTGATTCTGACTATTCTGACTTTAGTGTTCCTACTAGTTTTTGGACCAATGAAATTGCAGTATATTTGAAAATTCCAGCGCTATATTTCACATAAACGCACTGCCGTTCAGATAATGTCACGGATATACATAGCCACGCCCCCGTTTCCTTTGCAGTTATGAAAAATGTAATTTTTGGGAAAATGATGTAATTTTTGGGAAAATGATGTAATTCCAGTAAGATCCGCTGTATAGTAGCTCCGGTCGGAGGCGTGGTTTGAAGAATGACAGTAGAAGCGTATGTTTTCATTGGTTGACGAACACTAAGTCAGATAGTCTGTATAGTAGATTCTACGCGACATAAACGTTCAAAGGCTGTGCCTTTTGAACGTTTATATCGCGTAGAATCTACTATACAGCCTCTATCTAATACATAGTTCGAGTTATTGTAATTAACTATCGCTCCAACTGAACACCGGAAGAACTATGTCCTAACCAGATTTTCTAAGTCTAGAATGGTTTATCTACTAGTATATTAACAAATTGAAATCTTTATTATAGAAATGCGACATCAGGTCGACCACTGCTGACTCCCACCCATTCTTATATTGTCGTTTTTGACATCCCAGTTCGTACATTTCAGCGTGAGGGGTCATATTTTGGTCTTACCTGTGGTACTTTCTACTGGTATTCAACATTCCTTCGATTTCGACTTTCACATCTTGTGGAAATTTTGGATTCTTGTTCATTGAGTCCAATTGATGATTAATATAGTACCAGAATTCACCCGAAGTTGTTTCTAACTTTCGTCTAGCTTTCTCGTGTTCTAGACTCGCTGGGATCCAAGTACTGAAAAAGTGTATAAACACTGTCACGATGGATAATCACGTGATGCAATAATTACTGAATATCTTCAATAACTTTGTTAATATGGGACCTATTTGAATTCGGTTTGAAGCAGAGAAGGCGGACAGACGTCATGCATAAGATGCACGTGTTGGACTTTTGAAAAATCAACTGATAAAAAAGTTATTGAAGATAAACCAAAATTTTTGTTTATCTTCAATAACTTTTTTATCAGTTGATTTTTCAAAAATCTACCACGTCCATGTTATTCCTGACATTTCCCACCTTCTCTGTTTCAAACCGAATTCCAATTGGTCAAGTATTGACAAAGTTATTGAAAATTATCGCAAATTGTAAGTCACGTGATTATACACCGTGACTGTGGATATTGTGCATCGTGGGATGGATAACGACTACGGACCAACATAACCTTGATCCTGGTCAAATATTTAGCAATAACTCCTTTATCTCTGTGTTTCAATCGAATTAATGCGTGTACCCCGCCTTACTGAGATATATGAATTGTGACCCATCACGCTAAAAGGGACCTTATCCGAGCTCAAATATCCAAATTTTGACAAACTTGTCACACTCGGTACAGGTCAAGCAGATCCCGTATTTGAAAAATGAACATATAGTAAGATAGGGAAAACATTCCGGATTTAGGAAATTACATAAAAGTGAAAAGTGTCGGCCATAGTCTGGCTGCGCGGACTGCGCAGACTGACTAGGGTCGATACTTTTCACACATCATATAAGGTCCCTTTTAGCGCGACGGGTCACAATTATTTGTGGAATTCTTTTACTTTTTCCAAAAATGATCCCGACCGACTACGAAACGAAATGATAACGACTACGGCCAAATTAACCACGCCTTTAGGTAAGAAATTCTGCAATAACTCTCTTATTTATGGGTCAATTCTCGTGCTATTTGTTGCATATACCCTGCCTTACTCTGCCCTTTCTTAAGATTGAAAGCATCCAATACTTTTTGCAATAATTGATCCCAACCGACTACAAAAACGACCTGAATTTTTCGGGGTTTTTTTTTGGTCGATTGGGATCAATTTTGCAAAAAAAAACTGTACACGAGGGACTCAAGTACGTCATACATCAGAGGAAATATTAATATACAAAGTTATTGCGAAATCTCTTACCTGAAATAAGACAAACGAGTACGTATATTTACCCATCCCACAATGCACAATCTCCAACGTGATAAAGCCGTTATCAAAAATTGAATCTTTTTTACTCCCCGAAAGATAAGGCTTTGGAAAACATCGTGGAAAATTAAGAAATTGCTTGTCATTTTGGAAAATGTGAAAGGATTCCTTTTAACAATTTTGAAATGTATCTATTCACTGACCATTTCTGAATGCCATGTCACAGTGATAAATGGGTTATAGTATCATATTTCAATTTTCACGTTTCTTATCGCTGCTTTTCAATGAAAACCTCGTATATACAGCTTGTTTTAAGCTACAGTTACGAGGTTTTCTTTGAAAAGCGACGTTATCATGTTTCAATTTTTTTGTCATTCATATTCCCCCTTCGAAAATGTATTAGGTTAAGGCAGGGTTAAACACGCTGTAAATACGATACATTTGAGCCGGGATCTTGAAAAACGTCCCTAATAGCATTTGAGAACAACATGGTTCCAGATCAGCCTGCGTATACACGCAGTCTGATCAGGAACCATGTTGTTCTCCTGTAGCTTCCACGTGGTCTGTAGCAATAAATTTGAGAGTAACATGGATGCTGGCTAGACTGCATCTAGGTACAGTCTGCCCTTGAAATCTGGCTGTCTCAAATGCTATAAGGGACGATTTTTCCAGATCCTGGCTCATTTCTTTTTTTTGAAAACAACGAAATAATTATATACATAGCAAAAGATCCCACGCATCACTCTTTAGAATTGAATAATAACTTGATTTTTGTCAAATACTTTTTGCGGGTACATCCTTTACATGGGTACTCTTACAACCATTACGAAAAGAGTGAACGTTATGTGCGAGTTTCATGTTTTATCACATAATAGGTCACAAATCACCCTTTCGGAATTCTCGAATAAAGGGTATAATTTACTTAAGGCTCAATATTTCAGAGCAGACACCTAGATTTACTGCAAACTTTTTTCCAGCTATATTATAAGTTGTGCTTTTCATCGAAAACCTCGTAACTGCAGCTTAAAGTGACGTTTATTTTTCTTAAATTTTACTTTTATTTTTCCCTGAAAGAGCATATTTTCTTATGATAATTCTGAAAATTTCAAGCCAAAATATTGCACCGTTTACGAGAAATACATATTTTTGTGCTAAAATTAAACAAAGTGTTGTGGACAACAGCTCAGATTTATATGGAATTTGTCATTTCTATTTCAACTTTAAAGGCGTATTTTTCGTTATAAATATCAACTTCAAAAAAAAAAAAACAAAAAAAAAAAAAAAACAAACAAACAAAAAAAAAAAAAAAAAAAAAACTGATAGCATTTCTACGCATTAGAATATCCAATCTTTGAATCAATGAAATTGGAATGTTATGTCCCTTCGTTTGCTTTAAAGCGCGCTTCAGGCACGCTTTTACTGTATACGGCATCGGCTTTTAAAAGCGATTTTTACACTGTTGAAATTATTATGAAACTGGAAATTTTTTTCAACATTTAATGTTGAAATATTGCGCAATATTGTTATTTTCTCGACAAATGAGAAGAAAACGCAGTTTTTGGGTTTGTATGAGCTGTAACGATGGCCAGGAGGATTCAATAATCTGCAGAAATGTCCGGCGAATCATCATGTCAGTGCCGTACGAAGATGATAGCGATTGTCCTGATTTTTTGGGGAAAAAAGGTAATTTGAACATTAGAAATGTTTCCGAAACTTCAAATAGTGACTAAGATAGTGATTTCGATAACCCTAGACCGAATCCAGTCCCAAAATAGTAGGGGTGGGGTGGACGGGGGTCGGGACAGGGGGCCTGACAGGGGTCGTGGGGCTAGAGGTCGAGATTTTGATGAGATGCAAATTTTCTATAAGTTACTCATCATATTGTGAAAGGAAATTGAATAACCTTTCCATTGATATATAGGTTTATGGGTATTCTGCTAGTAAAATCTATCTATTTTGCATGTGTATACATGAACTGCTTGGAAATAAGGAAAAAAGTCATTTCTTGGAAATAATTCTGCAAACGAAAGGGTTAACACAGGCTGCAGTTATGAAGTTTTCGTTGAAAATCGACGAAACTATGGTTCCCGGCATGTAGAAATTTTGAACGTGTTTTGTCCGCTCGTTCAAGAAATATTAACAAAATCTAAGTGATGCATTGGAACTTGCGCTGCGTATTATATCGTCGCTTTTCAACGAAAGCCTCGTAACTGCAGCTTGTTTTAAGCTGCAGTTACGAGGCTTTCGTTGAAAATCAGCGATATACGAATATCTGTTTTTCTTGGACCCTGCATCAGATGTAATTTGCTACTCCGCTACTATGTAGATCGTACGTCGCTGATCTGGTTACGCGAGAGATTTTTTCACAGAAACAGCGATATATATCTAGTCGCTTTTCAACAAAAACTTCGTAATTGCAGCTTAAAACAAGCTGTACTTACGTGATGTCTTTTTTGCTGAAAAGCACCAAATACAAGTAGCCTACCTGTTTTTCGTGGACCCGACATCAGATGTATTTGTTACTCAACCACTATGTGCATGTAGATCGTCGATGGACGACATTTCGAGGTAAGAGATGTTACCGACCATGATAAAATTTGGATTTCGTCGTTGTAAATGCAAAACCTCGTATCTCGTTTTTGGAAAATTTTAAAGGGAAGCGAAAAAGTGTAATGACTTTTTCCAAACTGAAATGTTTTACATTACATTTGGACATAATATAATTGTTCACAAACGATTTGCCATTAATACAGATCAGTAAAATATCTCAAAACCTGCAAGAATTGTCTTTTACTGGGCGCACAAGTTTTTACTTTGAAAATCGCAAGAATCGACATACGAGGTTTTGCATATACACCGACGATTTGTACTTGTCTAAAATATATTTGTTTGGGAAAGTTTTTGTTTGAAAACAACGATATATCGGTATTGTCCACCCAAATTAACCAGGGACAACTTCATTTTCGTGCGCAAAGTTCGTTAGTTGAGCGTCTTAGCAAAACATTTCCGAAGTATGGTCATTACATAATTATGCTTATGTCCCGGGTTAATCTAGCTGGACAATATGTACGATTACCTGCTTTTCTTGGATCCTACATCAGATGCATTTGTTACTCCACCACTATGTAGATCGTCGATTGACGACATTTCGAGGTAAGAGATGTTACCGACCATGTTGAAATTCAACATAATTCCGAATTCAATCACTTGAATAATCACGAACCAAATAAGGTATTCCCGACGAAAACAGGCGACAGTTCTTAGTCTAGGCATTATTTTCTAGTCATCTGCAGTGGAAATTATGATAATCCCGAATTCAATCACTTGAAAGAGCATCTGCAATAGAAATTATCCGATAGTTATCCCTTTCCCAAACAAGACATCATTTTGACTCCCAAACAGATAGGATACGTGAAAATATTGAAACAAAAGAAGAACATGCTGACAAACAGCATTTTCTCCTTTGCTTAGATATTTTCTGTGGTATATTATATATTTACACAAACCCCACTTTACCAACATCCACTAGGTCGTCTGCAGCAGCTTTCAAATTTGAATAGTCCAATTTGGTCCTGTTGGAAAGGGCTAACCACGTCCACTTAATAATAACAATAATCCGGACAAGCCCTAGCTTTACTTTCCGTATACAAAAGCTTCGAAAAAATTGAAGCAATCTGCAGCAGCTTGTATATTGGAATAATATCGTCGCTTTTCAACTGAAAGCTCGTAACTACAGCTTGGTTTGAGGTGCAGAAGCGAGGTTTTGTTTGAAAGCAGCGAAGTCCCACATTGCAGTTTAGGAAAGGATTAACCCTAACTATGAAATTTTAGACTGCCGTAATGGCGAAGCATTTTGGGCTAAAATAGACTTTGTTTACCGTTATGTTATGATAAACCGTTGGTGTTGTTATAAAATCTCCTAACTACGGCTTGACTCAAGCCGTAGTTACGAGATTTTATAACAACCCCTACGACATAGGTTTGTTTGTCCGAAAATTACGTCACTGTTGATTGGTTAAAATCGTTTCCTATTGCAAAGCTGTTGCAGATGACAAAATAAGTGTAAATAAAATGGAATCTGTACACAATATAATTTGCAGTGAATACTAAAGGAACATGAGAAAATTCTGACCCCTCGGCACTTTCTTTTATTCCCGCAATGTTTTCTCGTTCTCTGTCCTTCCGGGACGTCGAAACTTGGTTTTGTTTGGGAAAGGATTAAAGGTTGATCATAATATATGGACCAACATTTTGTTAAAAAAATAATAACGTAATATGACTACGTGGAATGTAGTTTTGTTGTAATTATTGACATTTTTGACCGACCTTTCAAAAAGGGGCTATCTTGAAAGCAAAATTTTGGTTGATCTTCGATTACATAATTATATACGTATAATTTTTTTGTCGGATGTTTTTTTTAACAAACCCACTACGTCTATCTAATATGTGACGTATGTTCACCTTCTCTGCTTCAAACTGAATTCACATCGGTACCGTATTAACAATATTATTGAAGATTTTCTTAAATTGTTGCATTACGTAATTATCCACCGTGTTCCTGCGTGACGGGTCTCAAATAATTAATCTATACTCAGACCCGTAGGAAGCAATTTTATAACGGGGTGGCTAAAGCCCAAATGGTTGAATATAGGGGGGAGGAGGCTAAATTGGATTTTCTATAATTTTTCAGTGTGAGATAAGGAAAAATCGGCATTTTTGGCCAACTGGGCGGGGGGGGAGGGGGCTTAGACCCCCTAGCCCCCTGTTCCTATGGGCCTGATACTTTTTTTTCCTTTGTCAACTAACTTTTTTCAGATATCTTCAATGTCGTCTGTAATTGTTTAGATATCCCCCGTTCACTGTGAATTGTAGATTGTCAACAAAGGTTCTTTTGTTGATATTTTTATTGAACGTATTTTCTTTCAATCCATCGTCGCGTCAAATACCCTTTCTGACAAGATTATCACCAGTCGATTAATTGATATAACTGAGGTGCGTTCGTTAGAGCGAGATTTCTTGAGATATCTTGAGATTTCTTAAGATATTTTAGGATAAAGCGTTCTTTAGAGCAAGATTTTTAAGACTCTCAATGGGAGACGCCATTATCCTATACTTCTTGCGGAACCCCTCGGTCAACTCTGTACAAACAATATAAAAGAGATTTGACCGAGTTGATCCGAACAGTCCATGATTCATAAACTGCGGTGTTCCGAATGCTCCGTACTTTATACAAATAACGTCATGATGACGTCATTTGTATAAATATGGTGCATTCGGAACTGCTCAGTCCAAGTCTCGGTCTTAAAAACGCTTTATCCAAAACACCTTAAGAAATCTTAAAAATTCTCGCTTTAAAGAACGTGCCTCTGTTAACCCTTTCCCAAACTGCAAAATTGTAGGGTGATCCACTTCAAAAACTGCCACAAATGACAAAATGGATGTTATTAAAGATAGGATTTTTGAAAAATATGACACAGAAAATATTGAGACAAAAGGAGAAACTGCTGGTTATCAGCAGTTTCTTCTTTTGTTTCAATGTTTTCCCAAGCCTTTTCTATTAGGGACGTCAAAAGCAGGTCTTGTTTGGGAAAGGGTTAACCGATGTGAGTGGGCAGCTGGTGGCTCGGTAAGGATGTTGCGGTAGTAGCCTACTGGTATACAAGAAAGTACAGGAATCCATGGTTATGTGCTCTAGCTGCTGCGATATGTTCATATCAGTTGTAAGAGGCGTTAAACCCATATCAATCAATAAGTGTAACTTTTAGAATTAATTTGAAACCATTTTCAAGATGGCAAAAATCCATACCATTGTAATCTGAATTCTCCTGCATATTACAAAATGAAATTCAATGTCATTATAGATAAAATTCGTTTACAATACATCGCAGAAAATATTGTGACAAAAGGAGGAAATGCTGGGTATCATTCCCTTCTTTTGTCTCAATGTTTCGCAAGTCATTTCTATCGTGCAAACAAAAAGCAGGTCTTTTTTGGGAAAGAGTTCATATCTGTCATTTGGAGCTTAAGGTAGCCCATCCGTCGTAATTATTCGGGCGACGTCGAAAACATTTGGCGGTGGAACTTTCCACCGCCGAATGGCTGTAAACGACCGCGTCCGAATAAGTTCGAAAACGTAACGACGCCGCTCGGAAATAAATCCGATGTTTTATTAATCTCAAAATGGCAACATTACAGGTTTTCTACCTTAATCCTTTCACAAATAACAATATCTCTACTTGTCAAAGTTAAAAAGAGTTGTGCAAAGATAAGGTGAAAACATACTTTTCGATACAAGAGAACATTGAGGGATTACAGAATAGTTTGTTTGTCATCAGCATTTTAAATTTCCAGCCAATTGGTTCAGTTATTTACTTGATTAAATCAAAGTACTGAAAGTACTGTTGGAGAGCATATTTGGCACAACATGAAATCATTAAACATTGACAATATTGCATGGTTTTATGGGAATATTCTGTGTAATAGGGAACGATTTTATCCAGTTAAGCGTGACGTAAATTCGGACAAACAAAGTAGTATTTCGTAGGTGTGGTTATAAAATCTCGTAACTACGGCTTGATATAAGCCGTAGTTACGAGATTTTATAACAACACCTACGGTTTATCAAAACATAACAGTAAACCTAGTCTATTATTAGCACAAAATTCTTTGCCATTTTAATGCGAATCCACTCGTGAATGTAGGTGAATTGTATTAACAAGATATTTTAACTCAACTTCAAAGTTTTATACATGTCCAAATTCAGAGATGTTACTGACAACAATTTAAAATGAAAAAGAAAATACATGTTTCTGTCTTTTTATAAAGAAAACATTTTGAGGAATTGAGAAATTACTTGTCACACAAGCAGTTTCTTTCTTTTCCACAATATTTTCCGTAGCCATTTTGCTGTGGGGGAGTCAAAAAGAGTCACTTTGTTGTAATGGGTAAGATGAAAGCGCACGAAAACATAACCAAAACATGACTTCATACAAAAATTTCCGTCAAAGTTTCATGCAAATTCAACCATAAATAGAGGAATGAGTTAATAATTGACAATAAATCGAAGCTTCTTTTCCTGTGATGCAGCATAGTATCACCAAACCGCAAAAAAGCGCACGGTCATATGATAAGAAACTTTCTGCGAAAGTTAGTCTAATTCAAAAGCTGGCGCAGGCGACAAAATATTATAAAATTGTGCACACTATAGTTGAGAAAATATTGGTGCAAAGGGAGACATTGCTGACAAGTTAATAACATGTTAATATGGAAATTTACTTAAATGCCACATTCCACGTCCATCAAATGCATGTCGTCTGTCCACATTCTCTGCTTCAAACTGAATTCAAATCGGTCCCGTATTAACAAAGTTATTGAAGATATTCAGTAATTATTGCATCACGTGATTATCCACCGCGGAGATAGATTGATTCATTGATTACATAGGGTTCAGAGTTATTTTTTTTTTGCAGCGGCTCGAGCACATAACCTTGAATTCCTGGCATTTCCGTGACCAGAAGGCTTCTACAACAAATTCTCATCCGAACCTCTAGCTGCACATCCTACTTCTTTTGATGATTGTCTCTTTTCAACAACAACAACAACAACAACAAACAACAACAACAACAACAACAACAACCACAAAAAAATCGTACATTTTTACAACTGCAGCTTGTTTACTTAAATGCCCCCTGTATCCGTGACACAACCTACTATCACCAAATGAGACAAGATTTACAATAAGTAAAGTATATTATTGTCCTTGTAATGTGATTCATTTTTTTACCGTTAACGTTAGGCCACATGACTTCTTCACCCTATTGTGAATGACAAATTACTACACCAATCCCTTTTCTTTATAAGACTTGTGGATCATACAAGCCATATATTTTTATATAATGACATGCCTGATTGTAGACTATCCTAGTTTCTATAAAGATATTTTTGTCTTGTTTGCGAGGGACTGTTTTCCAAGAGTATAGTTTCAAAGTTGTCTGGTTTGCAAAATACATTGGGAGGTGACAACAAAAGAGAGCTATACTCTCCAAAAACCACTGTAGACAACACAATTGATTACGATAACGATATGATTTGTTAACGTTATTGCACATACAAATGGAGGGAAAAACATTTCGGGCGGCATTTGTGTTTCAAAACACATCTAATTGTTTTATTTTGCAATTCATATTCAGAATTAAAAAATAAAAATGAAAATACAAAATTATGCCATTTAGATATAAATGTAAATATAATGAGAGAAAAAGTGTAAGGGAAAGACGGAGAAACAATTTAAACCCATTCTCACACAATCACTCTTTTTGACTCCCACACGACATTGGCTTTTTTTAAAAACATCGTGGATGATCAAGAAACTGCTTGTGACAAGCAATTTCATCATTTTCCAGAATGTTTTCTACCCGCCAAATTAAACAAAACAACAACAAAAACGTCAACAAAAGAAAATAATAATACGCTTGATATTGTCGTCTGAGACATCTTTGAATTTAGATATCTCTAAAATTACATGTATGTTATTTGGTTATGGACTAAAAGATATGTTTTAAATTCATACCCTGCCTGCTTTGTAAATAGATTTTATCCACTTCTTTCACAAAATGAAACTGCGGTCAGTAATAATTAATATTGAAGAAGTGGCGCTTTTAAAAACACCTTTCTTTATACAATTCATATTGAATATGAAGGTTTTTTTTTATATTTCTTTCGAAATATACCCTTTTCATCTGTTCATAAAGCGTAAAACGCGTTTAAAATAGTGTAACCTAAGCTTTATTTAGCTGGGTTTATGGCATTTTGAATACGTTCCGATGAGCCTGAGTGACCAGCCTTGTAATGTCGCATAAAATACAGCCGACACTCGTTGTGTCGAAGTCAGAGGCGCCGTCAAAATACCCCGACATATCCGGAGTTCGAATCACCCGATTTTGATTATTTTCGATGAAAACGAAATTTTACCATTCTTGATGGGCATCATATGTGTCCATGATTGAAATATAGTAGGAAAAGGAAAGAAATTGCTCGATACGAGCAATTTCTATCCTTTTCCTACTAAATTCCAATGGCTGTATTTGTTTCGAAATTATTTTGATCAAACACTTTGATGTCCATTTGGTGAGGACGGGGCATGACTTTCACTTCGACTTAAGCGGAATTTCGACTTATCCGATGTCGAGATAACGAGTGTCGACTGTATGTTTCACCGGAGACAAAGATCAACACAAATTCGTAAACAGCATCTTACTATGACTATAGCTCAAAATAAATGACCTGGCAGAGCAGCTTTAACTAATAGAAAGAATTGCTCTGCCAGTCCATTTATTGTGAGCTATACTTAAAGGACCAGAAACGACAATCGAGGGAATAAGAAAAGTAGAGGAAATAAATTTGCAATATTATTGCAGTTTAAAATTTGTTGCTATCAAGAATTTGGAGAAAAGGTGAATAGAAGGCTTAACCAATTACCACACAAAAACTCTTTTTGACTCCCCACACGATAATGGATTTTGAAAATATTGTGGAAAATGGAGAAATTGCTTGTGACAAACAATTTCTTCATTACCACAATGTTTCTACCCAAAAAGACCGTTTATCTTTAAATTTCCTTAATTTGAATGTATTGTCAGCAACATCTTTAATTTTGTCTATTCCAAAATGTTGCTGTTTGGTAGTTGGTTAACTTTTGACCTTAGCTCTATATCATATAGCACATTCCTTGTGACCATCCACCTAAAACCAGGTAGACAATGGACATTGTAACTCAACTGTGGTGGTGTCGCATCGGATGCTCTACTGAGCCCCGAGATTGATCACGGTGTATAATCACATGACTTAGAATTTCCGATAATCTTAAATAACTTTGTCAATACGTGACCAATTTGAATTCGTTTTGAAGCAGAGAAAGTGGAAAAATGTAAGGAATAACATGGACGTGGTTGATGTTTGAATAATCAACTGATAAAAAAAGTTATTGAAGATAAACCAAAATTTTGGTTTATCTTCAATAACTTTTTTATCAGTTGATTTTTTAAACATCAACCAAGTCCATCTAATGCGTGTCGTCTGTCCACATTCTCTGCTTCAAACTGATTTCAAATCGGTCCCGTATTTACAAAGTTATTGAAGATATTCAGTAATTATTGCATCACGTGATTATCCACCGTGGAGATTGATTGATTCATTGACTACATAGGGTTCAGAGTTATTTTCATTTGCAGCGGCTCGAGCACATAACCTTGAATTCCTGGCATTTCCGTAACCAGAAGGAGTCATGATCATCATCATCATCATCATCATCATCATCATCATCATCATCATCATCATCATCATCATCATCATCATCATCATCATCATCATCATCATCATCATCATCATCATCATCATCATCATCAACAACAACAACAAAAACAAAAACAAACAAAAACAAACAAACAAAGAAAAAAGAAAAAAAAAGCTCGTACATTTTTACAACTGCAGCTTGTTTTCCTTAAAAAGTGACATTATTCATTAAACATTTTTTTCTGGAAATCAATGTATAAAAATTCTTTGATATGCGAAGTTTGACAGTTTGACCCTTTCATAAAGGGAAATAATCCAAAGGCGATTTAATAAAGTATTTGACAATTTACACACCCTTATACCATTTTACTCAAATAACAAAGAAATAAATGGACTGGTGGTGAACTCGGCCAAAGAGAGAGATGTTTTTCGCTACAACAAGGTATAGATATTTTGCGTTTAAATGTGAGTTTATACATTTTTTTTCCAATGACAGTGAATTTGTTCTAAAATCAGACCGGGTATACCGTTTAGGATTGACAAAAAGTCGTAGTTTTTATAAAATCTCGTAACTACGGCTTCGATAAAGCCCTAGTTACGATATTTTATAACAACACCGACGGAATACATTGTTCGCGAATAAACGTCCCTCGCTTTGGCCGAGTTCACCACCAGTGAAAATTTTGGAAATATAAAGCTGCAGCTGAAATGGCCAGAGTGTTATCGAAGAAATTTAAATTACTGTTTTCGGAAATATCGTCAGAAAAGACGGAAAAGATGGCATTTCCATCATTTTCCCCTATAAGGCTTGAAGGTTTTATTTAACACCCCTTGTGGAAATGGAATGAAACATTGAGGTAAAAGCTGAAAATACTGAAAAGGAAAACGTACTGTTCGGGCTTTGTTTACATGGATTCTACTTTATTTATTTTCAAAATAATAGCCAGTGCAAAATCCATCAAATTTGCGCATTCTAAAATTGCCGTTGTGTGAAACAGTTAACAGTATTATCGATTCAAAATCTTTTACTAATGAGGGACAAGGTCCAAATTTCGATATCGGTAAACCAGGTAGGTGAAGTGGCCATCCATGTGTTTAAGTTGTTACTATAAATAGTTTTTCAGCATACCTGTTTTACCTCTAAATAAACCAAAATATTTGTATCGATTTTCGTTTAACTTTGAATGTATAATACCCTTTATTGCAGAAGATATTGTGGTCAAAACAACAAATTATTTTCACTGGTGGTGAACAAAAACAATTTTCGCTACAACAACGAATAGATATTTTGCGTTTAAATGTGATTTTATAGATTTTTTTCTAATGACAATGAGCTTGACTGTTCTAAAAAACAGACCGGGTTTACCGTTTTGTATTGACAAACTGTCGGTGTTGTTATAAAATCTCGTAACTACGGCTTTGATAAAGCCGTAGTTACGATATTTTATAACAACTCCGACGGAATACATTGATCGCGTCCCTCGTTTTGGCCGAGGTCACCACCAGTGATTTTGGATGTCTCTTTTCCATTAACACGTGAGATCACATGACACAACAATTTACAACATTTTCAATAATTCTGTTAATAGATCTATATGACAGACTTTAAAAAAGAATAGAAATCTAAGAAGAAACATTTGCGAATATTTTTTTTCTAAATCAGCTGATAAAAAATATTTAATACCAACGATGCACTTGGTCGTCCAAACTACCGATCACCCATGCTGGTCTGTTCGAATTGTATCTGATTGGGCTCGAAAGGGTTGGTCTAATCGACTGTGGAAACCTTGAAATTAGGTTATTGCCCATCAAATGGAAGGAGACAAATGTCAGAAAGGAAATTCGCCGCTGTCGGGATGGAACCTGGGACCACGTAATTGAGAGGTTAGCGATGTACAAACCACGACATGACCGCGCCAGCCCATTTGATGAAAGGATAAACTGTGAGAATTCACCAAATCTTTATGTTTAACACACTTGCATTATATCTTTATGTTTAAAATTAAGCCAGAATCGTTATAGTTGTTTCTATATACAGAAAAACAACAACAAAAAAGAACAAAAACAACAACAACAAAAAAATAGAAACTTGTGTAACATCTTCCACAACATAATGTTGAGACAAAATGCGTCAAACATGACACAGACCCATCATTCCCCTGTAAAATGTTCGGAAAATGGACCCACCTAGAGTCATTCTTCACAATTTTCACTCAAAATTAGACATACGGGCTGTGTATTTTTCCATGCCAAAAGAAAACACCGGAAATTGTGGCCACGTGTATTCTTGCACCATAAGACACAAAATAATCCTGAAAAGAAAGATGGATTCTGGCTCAAAAAATGAGCAAACGTATCTTAAAAGCATCCAATTAAAACCTTAGCTAAAATCATCCGTACAGAAAGCAAGGCATGACCAGAAGAGGGGTCAATTTTATACGTCGCCGAAGGCGGTCGAATATTGGCGTCATCTTCTCCGTCTGTCCGTCCGTACACCCATTCGTCCGTCCGTACGTCCATTCGTCAGCCCACTTTTCTTGTGAGCGTAACTCCTCTTAAGTTTCTGGCTGGATATTTGTGAAATTTGGTCAATGGTATCATGTCAATTGGTAGATTTGCTTGAAGGAAGGATTTTATGGTTCATTGATTTTTGCCTGAGTTATGCCCCCTTAAAACTAAGTCTCTGGGGCGGCGTATACTGTGACCATGGTACTCCTGTTTGATGAACTATTTGAGCATCCCACGAACAGAAAGCACTTATCTGAGTGACCTAACGCAAAGTGCAATGATTCTTGTTTAGTTAGAACGTATCATGTCCCTGTATGTACATCAACAAACAGAGTCTGGCGAAATGACGGATCATCGCTGTGACATATCCACGGTCAATTCGAGTTTTCTCTGATGAAATTCGCTCTTTGATATGTTGATGTCGCTAATTCATGAGCGACATCAACATATCAAAGAGCGAATTTCATCAGAGGAAACTCGGATTAATCCATGGTGTATAATCACGTTACTGAAAATTTTAGATAATCTTCAACATTGTTGTTAATAAGTATCCAATTTGAATTCAGTTTCAGGCAGAGAAGATGGGGAAATGCTAGAAATTACCTGGAAGTGGAAGTTTTTTTTTTAAAAAAAATCATCTGATAAAAAAGTTATTGAAGACCAACCAACATTTTGGTTGATCTTCATTAACTTTTTATCAGCTGATTTTTTTTTCTAAATTTACCACGTCCATCTAATGCTTGACATCTGTCCACATTCTCTGTTACAAACAGAATTCAACTCGACCTCATATTAACAAAATTATTTAAGATTTTCTGATTTTTTTGTATCAAGTGATTATCCACCGTGTTATCTTTTGATCGATCAAATAAATCATTACGCTGTGAAGCCGTAGTTACGAGATTTTATACCAACACCAATCAAATACTATTGTTTGTCCGAAATTACGTCACGGTTAACTGAATAAAATCGTTCCTTATTCATCATTATGAATTTACAATTTCCCGTCGATAAATGTTTTTATTAAAGTCGTAAGTCGTAATACGGGTCTTGTAAGAGAAAGGGTTTTAGATAATAATTATTACAAAATCTATAGTTGTTCACTCAAAATTATTGCCCATTTTGTGTATATAATTATGCTATTGTTCATTATCCCCGAATTGGATAAATTATTCAGTTCAGTCGTCACATTTAAACAAGTCAAAGGTAAGAGAATAATAATTATTATAAATTGTAGCTTTTCAACGAAAACCTCGTAACTGCAGCTTAAAATAAGCTGCAGTTACGAAGTTTTCGTTGAAAAGCATCAATTTGTTGAATAGATGTGTATGCGCTCTTGGTTAATAATTTCAGTTCATTTTAATTGTTGATTACTTTTTCTGTCATTTATTTGGCTTGTTTTATAAATTTGCTAAAGATGCTTAAGGTAAGAGAAATGAATTTTTTACATGTTTTGTTTTTTTCGTAATATTTATCGATAATTCATTAAATTGTAATTGATAATTGACTTTATATATATTTTATTAATCCTCTTTATACAGAAGAGCAAATTAAGATATAATACATTTAACCCTTTCCCAAACGGCAAAATTTAAGACTGATACAAATCTAAAGCTGTTGAAGATGACAAAATGAACTCCAAAAAAGACGAAATTTGTGGACAATTTAGCCAAAACAATATTGAGGCAAAAGGAGAAAGTGCTGATTATCAGCACTTTCTTCCTTTGCCTCAATGTTTTCCCAAGCCTATTCTCTTAGGGACGTCAAAACCAGGTCTTGTTTGGGAAAGGGTTAAACAATTCGAACAAAATACAAATGAAGATAAAGCAAACAGAACATGACTAAACTACGAAAGGAAACGTACAACAGAGATGACAAGGATTGTATATTAACCCTTTCCCAGATGACAAAATGTTGTTCTGGTTTATGTGGAGTTGAGTTTAGGATATGCTGACTTGATTTATTATTTGTGCCAACAACTGTTTTTGTAAGCACAATAGGGTCCTGTAACTGAAATCAGTTGTTGGCATGTCTGGTTCCGCGTCATATTTGAAATATTTAGTCATTTTCCAGACATGGTCGAAATTGATATTTTTACTTAAATTTTGAGTTTATGGTAAATCTGTACATTTTATCAAGGTTTTCCAAAAATAAAGTAATATGAATATTTTCATAATTCACATCTAATCATTTGTGCGAGTTGCACATCTAATCATTTGTACGAGTTGCTATTTCGAGTCATTGATTAAGGGGTCAAAGGTGAAAATGCAACAATCCCTAGATAGTACATGTCGGTATGTTCAAAATTGGGGGTTCGCGTGTTTTGAATTATTAACATTTGAACCAATGTTGCAATCCTAGTTAAAGGGGACAATTGATGTCTCCGGCCTTTGATATGTTCTAGCTCCAAATAGTCAACATTATATAAATGCCCAACATATTTATTTTCATCCAACACCTATAACTAAAAAAAATATCTATAATTTACGTTCGTAAGAACTCCATTTCTTATGAAAATCATGTGACAATCAAACTAGGGGGTACGAAAAACCGATGTCTCCGGGTATGAATTCTAACTTTCAAACCAAAAATGTCAATTTCAACAATAAGTTATCCTAACAGAACTGTCCCAATCTTGTACAGAAAACATAGAGCTCCAAAACGATACCAAGATTTATATAAAAATTATAATCCAAAATTTGTAGAACAGCCTCGAGTCGCTGTCTCCAAAATTCAAAAACGTACGGGACACTTTCTTTAAAGCTAAGAAACACTGACATAAATCTACGTTTAATGCATTAATCTAGCGCAATCTACTTTAGTATAAATATATATTATCAAAATAAAGTCGTATTTTGATATACCTTTGTCAGTATTTTTAAAAAATCCACATGATTCTTAAAAAAATGACCGTAATTTTAACCCCGTAACGTACGAGGCAAGAACTAAAGTAACTGTAGTTAAAAATGTGTAATTATAAATAGTTTAATTCTTCAAGTAACATCACTATTCGAAGTCTCTTCAAATATGATAAAAAGAATTATGCCGATTACTATAATAGCATTGATACAGCAGGCCAAATAAAGTTTGGTACACATTAAAAAGTGACGTACGAGTCCGTAACGTTCGAGGCAACTTTTAGTTTTCAGTTTTTAAATTGCTGAAATGGAACGTTTCCTGTGCTTTATTTATGTATTTTAGGTTCCTTAATGGCTCCAGTGTAAGCAAAATAGACTTTTAATGCACATAATAGACTGTACACGTACTCGTACTAGTCTCGTACGTAATGGTATTATAATTACGCTTAATTGATAATATTTTTACAAAATTGAGGAAAGTTCCACAAAATGTGCCGGTTTTTGTTGATATATATAGGAATGTATTCATATCCATATACAATACACTAGATTGATGCATTAAGATAGATTATTTCAGCGTTTCATACCTTTATAAAAAGTGTCCCGTACGTTTTCGTATATTGGATCCATCAGATTTAAGGATGTCTAGCAAATTTTGGATAACATTTCACTTAATTAAGCAGTTATTACACATACCTCATGTGTCAAAACAATACGAACATCTCAACTTTTATAAATTGAAATTAATTTGGCTAGGAAGTTTTAATTTGCAAAACAACACACCTAGGTGGCTTATAGAGTTGTATTTATTTTCATTTATTCATTTTATTATAATTTTTTTGACAAAGTGTCTGGCAAATGGATATTGTCTGATAAAATTATGATTTGATTGAAAAGGTAATAACACAGAGGCTGTGGTGTTAAAGAAAAGAAAGCATATTACGTACGGGACAAGGTGTAGTTACGTTCGGGACAGACCGGTTTTAAACTATTGTTGATTTGTAATAAATCGTTGACTTTCCATTTCTGCATATCGATTAAGGGAATAACTCATTGCTTTTGTTTAACAATACAAGAGAAAATTAAAGGTTGTTTGGTGTATTTTAGAACAGTTGGAAGTAGTCAACGTTCTAAAATAAAGGAATTGTACAAGGATGGCCGTTTTGTATTTTCATTCGCATTGGTACAATTCACCATTTTCACCCATATTGTCAATTGATTCACATTTTACAAACAAATACTCATCAAAATGTATCGGATTTATTATTCTTTAGGCATTACTTAACGGGAAATTAGACACACATTTCACAAAGGGGTCTATTTAAAATACGCATTTTTTTATGCACACATTCGATCATTTAACAGTCTATAACTCCAAAACTAAGCAAGCCCACTTGACAAAACAAGAGAATTTTGCGCAGAAGATGTGATCCATGAGGAAAATTTGTCCAGAATGAGTGAATGGTAAAATGAAAAATTTCGAAAAAAATTTAGTCAATTGTCCACTTTAACTGGGATTGCGTCAACAACTGTTTTCGTAGTCGCAGTAGGGTTCTGTAACAGGTATCAGTTGTTTGCATTTCAGATTCCGCGCCGTATTCGAAAAATTACGGCATTTTCCTGATAAGGTCAAAACTGGTATACATAGTAAAAAGTAACAATGCGTTAATATATCTCTAATAGCAAAAGTATGTTTGAAAGTCAAACGTTTATCAGATTGGTTATCGTCAAAGAATACAAACAAAAGCATTTTATACCGCTATCACGTTCGTCTCGTATTTCTGGTAAGCATTTCCGGTTTTTATGTCCGCCATGGCATCCATGTATACCAACAATTATTTTGTAGAATATTTTGCAGTAAACTCACTCTTACTTGGTTTTGCCGGTAAGTTGAAAGCCGTTCAAGAAATTGTCAGAATCTCTTCGAGAATACACCATGGACTTACGTAAAAAGTGCGTTATATCGCTGTGGTGTGGTTACGTGACAGATACGGGGCTAAATGGCTTTCATTTCGTTTTACGATTCTCATAGGTAACCATTTGAGGAAACTTTATTAGACAATTTTGTGCTGGGAAAAATATTAGGCCCGGTCAATGACATTCAAGAAAAAAAAAGCCACCACATGATGGCCGTCATTTTTTCCCAACGTCACAATAAAGTCGTTCCATATTGGCATCAGCACTTGCGAGTGACTTCTTCAGGAATTCCAACATAGAGTATCCACACAAATCACCGGTAATCGTCTCCGCAGTCGGGTGTGTGCTGGACGTTGACCGGACGTTATACACAGTGCCTTTCACGCCACAACAAGCAAGTGCCAGACTTGACTGGACTGAAGTCCAGGATATTCTACGTGAGAACAACGGTGATATTCTTCCGTTACGAGCGCGCTGCTCTGATTTGTCACCCAAAGAGCACATGATTGGACTTTTTGGGGGGGGGGGGAGGGGAGAGAAGTGTATGTGGTCGTAATGAATTGAAAATGTTCATGTTGTAAACAAACTTTTTAAGTAGTTTAGAATCAGGCCTATAGGAAGCAATTTCACATTAGGTGGCTGAAGCCCCTGTGTCTGGATATTAGGGGGAGGGGGGCTAAATTGGATTTTTCCTTAATTTTCAGTGTTAAATAAGGAGAATTCGGCTTTTCTGGTCCCATCGCCCCCCTTTTCTACTAGCCTGAGAAATCGTTTCACAGTTGTTCTTGTCCGAAAACGACTTCATAACCGGTATCGAAATTACTTGTGATCTTCTCTTGTGACACTTCATCTACTTTAAGACATTATTGAACGTTACTAAAAAGCGATATTTGAATGTTGTGTGTCAATGTAGTTGGTTTCAATGTTGCTGAAGTTCTCCCAGCTGTACTTGTAGTTTTCGGTGCAGATAATGCAGACTCCGATTGTGGAAAAAGACGAGACGTTTTTCTGGGAGGCGTTTGTTTAAAATGGCAGACATTGGTATCTTAAGCGCGCTTAATGCAATTGCATGTGACCATGCACTCTGTAGAATAATATATGCTTCAAGGGAACGTTTCGCATGTCAGCTGTATCATCCAGGTTCAGATATTTCTCATTTTGATGCTTTGAGATGGCGATCGTTCCGCCGAAAACAGTTTGAGCCAGAACCAACTCCCTCCTACAAAAGTAGTCTTTCAGGAATCTGTGTCATACCAATGCGTCATTTGGAATTTCGATATTGCTCCACACCCAGACACTAAGCAAAAGCTCTAACGCTCGCCTTGGATCTTTGAAAATATGCCTTGGGCGAACCAGTATATAACATTCAAAATATCTGCATTGGCGTCAACCTCGGTCTATATCTCATTAAGTATAGGGCCTATGAGATAAAGCCTAAATATTACTCACCTAGATAGCTCCTGATGAGACGTTTTATTTGAGTCTATGACCTCTGACCTTGTGACTTTGACTCAGTAGTTTGACCTCCTTTTCAGAATAAATACCATATTACACATTGCGCTTTGATATTTCATACATAAATACCTATTGTCAGTGCCTTTCATTTTAGACCATGACTTAAGAATTCGTGACCTTGACCTTGGAGTTTGACCCACTTTTCAGACACTTTAACATAACATATATCTTACGTACTATTATAGATACAACATTCATATTTCGTCCATGGATACCTCTTGCTAAAACCTTTTATTTGAGACCATGACGTTTGACCTCGTGACCTTGACCTTGAAGTTTGACCTATTTTTCTGACAAAGCCCGGTATAGGCGAGTTAAGATGTTCGCGTAAACATTTGCGTTGTTAGATAATGGCTCTGATTTTTCTGCTTTTTATTTGTCAATTAACCAGCTTTCATATTCAATTTAAACAAAAACAAATAAGGCAGATATCGAGCTACACGTGCCGAAAAACTGTTTTCGCACTCTTTTTGTATGGCGCGGTTACCATAGAAAGCAAACATACAGCAGTTGTATGGTGGTGTGCAGAATCTTGTCGGATTTATGATATGCTTAAGTTTAAAACTCAATCGTTGGATTCTGTCATTAAATTTGATTTTTGTTTTTTAATTTCACCAGGGAATCGCGTCCTTTACCGTGACGTCACGAAAATCTGACGCAGGTACATGGATGTCAACAAGCAGTTTCTTTCACTCCAGGTTGCACTCTTTCCATTCCACACTGTTGGCATAAATAATAATTCAAAACACGCGGATGTACATACCGACATATACTATTATGAGGTTTTGCAAAAAACACTGACGATTTTCAGTTCATTTGGTTAATACATGTAATTTTAGTTCATTTAATTAGATGATTGCGTATGTTAATCTATATTGATTAAGTTTTCATTTTCTTTTTATCATTTTTTATTAGTTTAGGTCATTAACTGTTTTCCAGAAAAGCTCTGGTTTTAATCTTTCCACTTATTGAAAAAATAGACAAAAGAAGAAAATGCAGATAAGTATCAAATTGTACTTTTGTCCCAATATTTTGCACATTGTTCACAAATCCTTTCATTACATAATGTTCACATATTGATATTTTACCGTCTTTATAAGTTTGCAAATGAACTGTTCAACCCATTGCCGTTTTGGGTCATGGAATTATATCGTTTTTGTCAGATTTTAATCGATTCGATTTTATTCGACTTTATTTCACTCCATTTCATTTCACTTCTTTATTCTGTTCCTTGGGATTTAGAATAGCCTACATATAGTCTAGGAGGTAGATGAGGTTTAATTGCGGTAAAAGCACCATACAACTTTTAGACTGATTCTTGTAGCAAATTGTCTCAGGAGTTCGGAAATGCGCGTCTGACGCGCATCCGCCTAGATATAAGGGGAGAAAATTGAGGTCAAAGTTGTCTGCCCTTGGATTTTTAAGGCAAAAATGGAAATCTTACTAGGCATTTATTTTAAGGCATTGAGTTATTACAAATGGTTTAAAATTGGTAAATATATGCACATATCATCTCCATACATATTTTAATGATGTTTAATGAATGTTTTTGATCCATATAAATCCAAGATGGCCGCCAGAATGTCTATTTTTAGTAACAAAAAGGTGTTTTTTTGAAAAATAAGATTTTTTCTGGTATGCATAATACGCTGATATGAATTTTTATGCATGTGTTTAATAAATAAAAACTAGGAAATTGTCTCAGGAGTTCGGAAATGCGCGTCTGACGCGCTTCCGCGTAGGTATAAGGGGAGAAAATTGAGGTCAAAGTTGTCTGCCCTTGGATTTTAAGCCAAAATGGTAATCTCACTAGGCATTACTTTTGAGGCATTGAGTTATTACAAATGGTTTAAAATTGGTAAATATATGCACATATCATCTCCATACACATTTTAATGATGTTTGATCAATGTTTTTGATCCATAAAAATCCAAAATGGCCGCCAGAATGTCTATTTTTAGTAACAAAAAGGTGTTATTTTTTAAAATAAGTTTTTTTCTGGGATGCATACTACGCTGATATGAATTTTTATGCATGTGTTTAATAAATAAAAACTAGGAAATTGTCTCAGGACTTCGGAAATGTGCGTCTGACGCACATCCGCCTAGGTATAAGGGGAGAAAATTGAGGTCAAAGTTGTCTACCCTTGGATATTTAAGCCAAAATGGAAGTCTTACTAGGCATTACTTTTAAGACATCGATTCATTACAAATGTTTTTTAATTGGCAAATATATGCACAATTCATCTCCACACATATTTCAAAGATGTTTTATGAAAGTTTTTGATCCATAAAAATCCAAGATGGCCGCCAGAATGTCTATTTTTAGTAACAAAATGGTATTTTTTAATAAGTTTTTTTCTGGGACGCGTGTATGTTGATATGAATTCTATGCACATATTCAATAAATATAAACCAATTGGAACTTAGCAAATTAGGAAAAATAAGTTTTGGATAGTATTTGAAACGAATTTTTAAGCTTAAATTGCATTTTCATGTCCTGAGAATTTTGCGAAAAGCGTTTCGATGCATTTCTTTTAGGGCATTGATTCATTCCAATTGGTTTTTAATTGGCAAATATATGCTCATATTATCTCCATACATATTTTAATGATGTTTAATGAATGCTTTTGATCCATAAAAATCTAAGATGGCTGCCAGAATGTCTATTTTTAGTAACAAAAAGGTGTTTTTTTTTAAATAAGATTTTTTTCTGGACGCATATATATTATGCTAAGATGAATATTTAAGAATGTACATGTATTTAATAAATATCAACTTATTGGAACATAGAAAAGTAGGGCAAATAAGTTTCGGATAGTATTCTAAACTAATTCTAAGCTCAAATTGTATTCAAATTGTATTTTCACAATCCTGAGAATTTTGCGAAAAGCGAAAAACTTTTCGATCGGTAGATTAAAGGTATTTTCAAACAGATTTTACATTGAATATGCATTTAGCGTAATCAATTATTGTAAACGGATATTTATAACCACCTGGAAAAATTTCTAAAGCCAATATGGATGCCAAGATGGCCACCATTTTGGTTAATTTAGAATTACATGATGAATTCTGTTGTAGAAATGGGCTTTTCTAATCATACAAAATGGCATTTTGTCGATTCAAGTCTGCATGTTATTGTTTCATATCTGACTGAATCACAATCATAAATTACATATTACAAATTTGGAAAGCAATGAATCTGATGGAATTCTACTTTTGTTACACTGAAACTTAATATACCTGGTATTACTTTTTCCAGGATGTGGCCCTTGTAATGTTTTAAAATGTACAAGTTTCGCACACAGTATCCTATAACCTTTATAATATCATATCTTTCTATTTCTCAGGTACACAAAATAATAGATGTAGTGCTGCAGAATTTAAAGACAAAAAGGCAAACTTCTGGCCTGGGGAAGTGAAACAATTTGACGAAAATACCTGGTTAAAAGCACAAACATGTGCGTCTGTTAGACTGTCCAGAGGTAGTTCCTCCAAATATGCCTCGATTATTTGATGATACCACGGTATATTACATCAGTTGCTACAGCAACTTCACTGCCATAAGGGATTCTACAGGGCAATCTAACACTGTAGATGAGTCGAAATCATACACAATGCGCTATGATGTGCCAGAGAAAGCTAGTCCTTCTAGTTTTGATTTTGATCACAGCTCAATTGTTGAGACAACCTACTACTTAGGAGGTTTAGTCTTAAAGCAGCCCTATTATTTAACCCTTTCCTAGATGACAAAATTGTAGGGTGATTAGGCTCTAGCAATTTTAAACTCTAAGGGTACCCTTTGACCATGTGTAAAGCACATTGAAGAATCTAATTAAATTCCCTGTGGGATCTGCTTGGCATTTGGCAAGGGCTTCTACAGTTACAGGTTCAGACAGATCATTGAGGTCTTTCACTAAATCCTTCACTAAACCTCTCAAGTAGTAAATCAGGGCAACACTTACTGATTTTTACTCCAAGACTGGTAGCCTGTATTTGTTGAGCCTCATCATCCAAGAAGCTGATGTAAAATTTGTGCAGAGATGCCAAGAATTTAGCTCCATCGCACTCTACTAGTGATTCCTGAATGAGATTCTTTAGTAAATGAACAGTATGATCATTAGCTGAAGGTGATTTGTCCATTAGATAATAGCAGTCTTCCTCAACCAGACCCTAGCCATGATGCAGGTTTCCTTGCAGCTTTGGTGATACTTGACTTCTTTTGCTATCATGCCAATGTCATTGATTTTTGCTTTTAATTTTTATTATCTTTTATCACACCTAATTCATATTTAATGACATTTGCTGCATCTTCAGTTTCACATTTCCCCGGATATTTACTTTTTGAACTGGCCTTTCAATTTCGCAGGACAGTCACAAAATACACAGGTTGCAGGGAATATATCAGATGTACTCTATGGACCAGCTTTCCCTTGTTCATTACAGCAAATTGTGTATGATTTCGACTCATCTACAGTGTTAGATTGCCCTGTAGAACCCCTTGTGGCAGTGAAGGTACTGTAACAACTGACGTGGTATCGCATGGTAATATCAAACAAGTCTGGGAATTGAGAATTTAGACATGCTTAGAGGAACTACAGGCTGTCAACCAAGTATTTTAAAAAAAGGAGTTGTAATAGGAATATTTTCCAAGAAAAACTGGAGCTTTTAGCCCATTTTGAGTTAAAATATAGGAGTTTAAGTAAAGTATTTTTGTCTCAAGCATTCACATGGGCTTTCAAGCTATTATTGAAAGTGGTGCAGCATTGAAAATGCTGATTCAAACAAGCGCAAAAGGTGGGGGAGAGCTCATGAGAGACATCATCTCTGAACATAGGGGGATGAATGTCCTCCCCCAAGAAAATTTTGTCAATCTAAATGTCCTTGGAATTAATTTTGGCTTTAAATCTCATTAAACATATATATGATATATTAAGCCAAAGGAATATTACAGCCATGACCATAATTCCACTGATAGCTTTGTGTTTTACCAACAGTTCTTACCCAGTGTAGTTTGTTGTATGTTAATGCATTTGTGTTTAATCTAGACAAGAAAGTCGAGATGGCCATATATCGCACAACACTGAGGTTTAGAGGAGATTATATGTATCAGATACCTTCTGCCTCATCCCAGACCAACAACTTCCAGCCAATTTTCATTTCAGGCAAACATTTGTCAGATGATTGTACAAGATTTCATTCTTGCACTCCATATGTAATACAATATCCCACAACAAAGGGCCAATTTTCATTGCACCACAAAACTTTCAAGTATTTAGATTAAAGACCATGAGACAATTATACGAACCAAATTTCAAAGCTGTAGGTCAAACATATAGGGAGTAGAAGATTGTCGAGGGTTTGCTCCTCCGTCTATATCTAGAAAATGATATTTAAAAACATAGGACCCAATTTAATTGCAGCACAATAATTAAAAGCATTTTTGCAGAGGGCGTTCAGACAATTCAGCGCTCTAAATTTGAAAGCCCTCGAAAGCCGGAGTAAAAATAAGCCTAGTTTTTTTGTCTCTTTATGTAATCTAATACTAACAACACAGGGCCAATCTTCATTATAACATAATGATTTGAAGTACTTTAGGGGGTGTTATAAGACAGTTCCATAGACCAAATTTCAAAGCCCTAGGTCAAACGATTCAGAAGTAGATTGTAAAGGGTTTCCTTCATTGTCTATATGAAATTTGATACAGGTCCCACAACATATGGTTAAATTTCATTGTACCACAATCAATTGAAACATTTTGGTAGAGGATCTTCATACAATGAGATTCTAGATACAAAATTTCAAAACTCTAGGCTTTATGGTATGGGAGGAGAGTTATTTTTACTTGTGAACAGACAGGTGGACGACGGATTACGGGTGATCACGATACCTCACCCTCAGCCCTTTATGCTAAATTGAGCTAATAAAGTAATCCTTTCAGTTCCACAGCATCACAATCAAGAAAGTAGGCTTCTATACATCATACCATGATCCTCATCATCTGTATTGACACCTTAAAGGTATGTGTCCTATTCAATAACCTTGTAGGTAACCGAATCAGTGATGATGAACAGACGAAAACACCAGAACATTATATAGTATGTTAATGCTATAATGGAAGACAGAAATTCTCTTACTTAAAAATAAAAATGCAAATAACATCTTATCATTCATTGACAATTATTTTACCAAAAAATGTAGGAAATATTTTCAAAATATAGGAGAATTGCATATAGGAGTATACGAGGTACTTGAAAATATAGGACTTGTGCCCAAAATTTAGGAGTCTTAGAGGAAAATAGGTATCGGTTGACAGGCTTAAACTAGCTTTGGACTGTCTAAGTGACACACATGTTTATGCTTTTAATCAGGTATTTTCATCAAAGGATTTCACTTCCCCAGGTCGTGATTTTTGGACAAGATGTAAGGTTGTAATTCTTGACATGTTGACCACCGTTTATGTCTTTCCAATTTTAAAGCATGATATCAGTTATCGTGTGTACCTGGGAAACAGAAAGAAATAACACTATAAAGGTTTTATGAAACATTTTAAATCTTCATAAGGGCCACATCCTGGGAAAGGTAATATACCAAGGTTCTGTGTAAGAAATAGAGAATTCTATCGGACTCATTGCTTCTCGAATATGTTGTTTCTAATTGTGATTCAGCCAGATAATGAAGCAATAACATGCAGACCTGCGTCAACAAAATACGATTTTGTATGATTAGGAAAACTTCCCCGTGAGTAAGCCCATTTATACAACAAAATTCAAGAAATGGTGGCCATCCTGACATTAATGTTGGCTTTACATAATTCTTGATGGTTATAAGTATCCGTACTCAGTGATTTGTGAAATACATATAAAATGTATAATACACATGTATATTGAAAAGAATAACTCTGTTTGTAAATATGTTTAATCTATGGCTCGAAAAACTTTTGGCAAAATCCTCAGGATTATGTAGATGCAATTTAAGCTTAAAACTTTGTTTAGAACACTATCTGAAACTTATTTCCTACTATCCAAAACTTATTTTCCTTACTTTTCTATGTCAATATTTATCAAATACATTTATAAAAAATCATATTAGCATATATATATATATGTCTCAGAAAAAAATCTTATTTCAAAAAAGACCATTTTGTTACTAAAATAGATATTATGGCGGCAATCTTGGATCTTTATGGATCAAAAACTTTCATTAAATTTCATTGAAATATGAATGGGTATAATATGTGCATATTTTCGCAATTAAATGCCAGTTGTAATGAATCGATGCCTTAAAAGGAATGCATCGAAATGCTTTTCGCAAAATTCTCAGGACATGAAAATGCAATTTAAGCTTAAAAATCTGTTTCAATACTACCCAAAACTTATTTTTCCTAATTTGCTAAGTTTAAATGGGTTAATATGTATTAAGTATGTGCATAAAAATTCATATCAACATACATGCGTCCTAGAAAAAAAACTTATTACAAAAAAGACCCTTTTGTTACTAAAAATAGACATTCTGGCGGCCATCTTGGATTTTTATGGATCAAAAACTTTCATAAAATATCTTTGAAATATGTATGGAGATGAATTGTTCATATATTTCCAAATTAAAAACCATTGGTAATAAATCAATGCTTTAAAAGTAATGCCTAGTGAGATTTCAATTTTGGCTTAAAATCCAAGGGCAGACAACTTTGAACTCAATTTTCTCCCCTTATACCTAGGCGGATGCGCGTCAGACGCGCATTTCCGAACTCCTGAGACAATTTCCTAGTTTTTATTTATTAAACACATGCATAAAAATTCATATCAGCGTATTATGCATACCAGAAAAAATCTTATTTTTCAAAAAAACACCTTTTTGTTACTAAAAATAGACATTCTGGCGGCCATCTTGGATTTGTACGGATCAAAAACATTCATTAAACATCATTAAAATATGTATGGAGATGATATGTGCATATATTTACCAATTTTAAACCATTTGTAATAACTCAATGCCTTAAAATAAATGCCTAGTAAGATTTCCATTTTTGCCTTAAAAATCCAAGGGCAGACAACTTTGACCTCAATTTTCTCCCCTTATATCTAGGCGGATGCACGTCAGACGCGCATTTCCGAACTCCTGAGACAATTTGCTACAAGAATCAGTCTAAAAGTTGTATGGTGCTTTTACCGCAATTAAACCTCATCTACCTCCTAGACTAATACTAAAGTGCACTAGTACGCACCCGTTTTATTATTAAAGTAATTCAACACAAAGCAGTGCATGATAAATTTGATTTATTTGGGGTTTAACGCCGTTTTCAACTACTATGGTCATATTGCGACGGCTGGAGCACTTTACCCTGGGTTCTTGGTATTTCTCTCACCAGTAATACATGTACCGCACTATCCAAACCGAGCCCCCAGCTGCTTTCTCACATAGATGATTCACACACATTGGTGAGAGACCAATTACCGTTGTCATATATCAGAAAGGATAGGCCTACTGGCCGAACCGGGACCAACGATATACGGTACATATACTCATTAAGGCAGTGCATATCTGTGCTTTTCAACAAAAACCTCGTAGCTGCAGCTTGAAAAAGCTGCAGTTACGAGGATTTTGTTGAAAAAGCCACGATATACTCATTAAAGTGCATTCTTCTTTGATCTTGAAAATCTGTGATATTTTGGTAATCGGATTAATTTGCGAACTTAATAATGAGATCCAAAATAATTAAAAACAAGCTCCGGTCAACCGAATAATTTATTTATCATTAATAATTTATCATATTTATTTGGTTCAAATGAACCCTTTTCCTAAAAAAAACCCTGGTTTTGACAACCCCACTAGAAACACCTCGGGGAAAAATTGAGAGCAGAGGAGAAATCTTAGTTATCATTAGTTTTCTTTCCTTTCGCCCATCCCAAATACCTAAAAGTGCTGTTAAAACAGTTCTCAATTAAGGTCGGTTCACACTGACGAATCTTCTTACGATTCCTTACGAATTGGACATGCATAATCACATTGCCGAAAGGTACACGTATTGTTACGATTTGAGCGAATGTAACGGATGGTTTACGTATTTCTACGACTAGTTTACGGGCTGGTTACGGATTATTTACGAATCAATAGGAGTATTACCGACTTAGTTACGAATGTTTATGAGTCCTTTCTAATCATTTTGTTGTTGTTGGTGGTGTTGTAAGAAAGACAACCTCGTTATTGAAAATCTGACATTCGACAAGGCAACATGTCTTACGAACGAAATAAGCTTAGATTGTACCAACAATTTCTTCAAAACAATTAACCCTTTCCCAAACAAAATCTAGTTTTGACGTCCCATGGTTTTGGAAAATATTGTGAGAAAAGGATAAATTGCTGAATAATCAGCAATGCAATTCTTTCTGTTCACTCAGAATTTTCTATTCAATAACATACAATTTTCCACTTCTTACATCAATTAATTGTGTCGTCTGTAACTCCTTTCAAATTGAAACAATAAAAAATCTTGCCGTTTGGGAAAGAAACCCTTAAGTGTTTCTACTGTATTAACTCTCATACATAGTGTGGGATCATTTATGACCCCAGAAATATATTTATGCTTGCTATATTCAAAGTTGTTCTCCGATGCGCGTTTACTTTTTTACTTTTTTTCTATCTAATATTCGTCGTTAATAAGTCGAATTGTCTTGAACATCGAACAACGTTTGAATGACTTATCGTCAATTTTGAGCTGGGATAAAAAAAATGACCCCAGTGCATATAAACGCATTGAAAAAATGGGCTCTTAGTCCTCATTTTTTGCAAATTCAATTAGAAATCACTTGACGTTTAGCAAAACATTAAATAGTATTTCCTCTATCATTAATTTTATTTGTCAACAATTTTGACATACTCAATCAAATCAAATCAAATATTTTTTATTGTTCACATCATGTACAAAATGATATACGAACTATTCACACATAAACAAAACATATAACAAACGATGACGTTCATATCTGTTATAATCTAGGATGTCTATCATCATAAGACTCTGCATATACACAAGGTCTTACCAGGACTCACACTGCCCTTTTTTCAGCTTCTCTATCAAACATAACCCTAATCAGGCCTTTTGCGGAGCCTGGTCTGTATTAGTATCATTCTCGGAATCTCATACCATAAGTGCGCTTTTTAAACATCC
The DNA here is from genome assembly GCA_963680895.1 of Fragum sueziense. Taxonomy (NCBI): domain Eukaryota; kingdom Metazoa; phylum Mollusca; class Bivalvia; order Cardiida; family Cardiidae; genus Fragum; species Fragum sueziense. The sequence continues at coordinate 34,672,795 of OY804596.1, forward strand.
CGGCTCGTTTATATTCGTAAAGTTATCGTATATATTCGTGAATCACACACGGATGATTTGCGAGTGATTTGCGATAAAGTAAGAGTCATTTACGAATGAATAACTGGACATTCAATCCGTGGACATTCGTGAGAAAATTTTGGACATGCCAAAAAACTTCCCCGTATGAACACGAATCATTGCGATAGTCGCCGATATATTGCGAGTTATTTACGAATGTTTAAGTATTGTTTACGAATACTTACGTAGCCTTTCCGAATGGACCACTGAAAACGAAATATATGAGTATGCACGATTTTTTTACAATGCCATTTCATTTTTTTTTTGTTGTAAAAAATAAGATATTATCTCTATATCATCATTCAGTAGCTGGCATTGAGAAAAAAGGCATTTCATTCTTACGAGTTATTTACGGATGCTAACGTATTGTTTAAGAATGTTCACGAATGGCCTACGAATGTCCAATTCGTAAGGATTCGTAAGGAAAATTCGTCAATGTGAACCCACCTTTACGGATAAAAAAATCAGAGATTGTTTTGGGGGAGGATTAAGATATAGGGGTCGTTTACATTTGTTAATGTGTGAATATACTTTTAATCAGGATTATTTCTTCTCAAACAAAACCAGGTTTTGCAATGATTTTAAACGGGAAAACATCGACCCAAAAGATGTTTTCTTTTGCCTCATTATCTTTTTCAAAAAAGACAATATTTTTTTCAACGCAAGTGTTCTTGCCTGCGTCGACTTTTAAAATGGAACAATCTAAATGTTGTTGTTCGGGAAATGATTAATGATAAATCGGGATTAGTTATTTTCGTCAAATGGCCGCTTCTCAACAAAATCCTCGTAAATGCAGCTTGTTTTAAGCTGCAGTTACGAGATTTTTGTTGAAAAGCGACAAAATATGTCACTTGAAAAGACAATGTTTATATTAATAATTCGAAATTATTTTGTAATTATCAGAGACCAACGGGCACCTGAGGAATACCGGCATGGAATTGATGTTTAAATAAGGTTTGGATTCCACAGAAACGGATGGGAGGGGTAAATGTGTTCTAGATTTGTTATTTCGAATCCAAAATCTATGTTGTGGGTATTCATTTGAATCGTCTAGACGAGACGATTATAATGAATACCCACAATATAGGGTTTGATGAAAAATAAATAAAACACTGCAATTTGAAATACTATTACCCCTCCTTTCTGTAGCTATGAAAGACTTTTATTACTTCCTCAAAGAATTGATACAATGCACAAAATTCGGAAACATTGAGGCAAAATAGGTAATCTTTGAACGTCAAGTAGTCTTTGAAAATAAACGTCGGTACTAAACGTAAAACATGTGCTGAATGATTAGAATCTTTTAGACGTTTGTTTCATTTAATATTTCGAGATCAAAAGAACCCAGGACAGCTTGAGGGTGGGGTTGGGACGAAAAGTGACTACAATAATTAATTTTATTTCAGTACTTTTTTATTTTGATTCTTTCTTGGCGCACAAAATGATTGGCTAGTCCAATTTATAAAGAGCTATATGCGACTCTATTAGTTTAAAAGAATATCATAAAGCTTTAAACCAGGACGCAGGGCGTTTTATGCAAAATACCTTTTCTCATATCAGCCTGCAAAGCTTGAAATTGTTTGGGAAAGGGTTCCGTATATAGATTGGAGAAACAATGCAATTAATGAAATATTTAAATAGGTCATCTGAATTAAAAGTCCCTAGTTGGTCATTATTGGGGCTAAAATCCGTTTACCAATTAGGTTTGACACCGTTTTGGAAACGTTGAGTGAATATTGATTGGATTTGGAGTTTTACGTCCAACTCAATGGCTAAGGTCATATTGAAACAGGACCTCGGTTTTAAACTCTCATCCGAAAGACTGGATTAACGGGGGATCGAACCAGCGACCCCTGTGTTACAAGTCCAGCACGTTACCATTACACCAAATCCGCCAGCTACACGTTGAGTAAATGACGAAATTGTGGATAACTAGCTCTTCTCAATTTCTCCCACAATATTATACTAGTATAATTATACTGTAAAATATAATTATAATTATGCCCCCTTTCGAAGAAAATGGGGGTATATTGTTTTGCAAGTGTCGGTCGGTCGGTCGGTCGGAAGGTCGGTCGGTCGGTCGGTCCGTAGGTCGGTCGGTCGGTCCGTAGACCAAACCTTGTGCGGAGCATAACTCGAAAAGTATTGAAGGTAGAACCATGAAACTTCATAGGTGGATAGATCTCATTATGGAGAGGTGCAGTGCACAAGAACCGTAACTCTGCCGATCAAATTTTCTGAGTTATTGCCCTTTGTTGATTTTCAAACTTGATTCTTGTCCGGAGCATAACTCAAAAAGTATGTAAGGTACAATCATGAAACTTTACAGGTGGATAGATCTCATTATGGAGAGGTGCAGTGCACAAGAACCGTAACTCTGCTGATCAAATTCTTTGAGTTATTGCCCTTTGTTGATTTTCAAACTTGATTCTTGTCCGGAGCATAACTCAAAAAGTATGTAAGGTAGAATCATGAAATTTTACAGGTTGATAGATCTCATTATAGAGAGGTGCAGTGCACAAGAACCGTAACTCTGCCGATCATATTCTTGGAGTTATTGCCCTTTGTTGATTTTCAAACTTGATTATTGTCCGGAGCATAACTCAAAAAGTATGTAAGGTAGAATCATGAAACTTTACAGGTGGATAGATCTCATTATGGAGAGTTGCAGTGCACAAGAACCGTAACTCTGCCGATCATATTTTTGGAGTTATTGCCCTTTGTTGATTTTATAACTTGATTCTTGTCCGGAGCACAACTCAAAAAATATGTAAGGTAGAATCATGAAACTTTACAGATGAATAGATTTCATTATGGAGAGGTGCAGTGCACAAGAACCGTAACTCTGCCAATCAAATTCTTGGAGTTATTGCCCTTTGTTGATTTTTACACTTAATTCTTAACCTTGCCTATATCTCATGTCCTTTTACACATACAACCTTGATATCTTACACATAGATACCTCCTATCAACATCGTTCACATTTAACCATGACCTTGGACCTTGTGACCTTGACCTTGGAGTTTGACCTACTTTAAAAAAATAAACCCGGCATATATCTCATGACCTTTTACAAATACAGCCTTGATATTTCACACATGGACACATCTTACCAAGACCTTTCACAATAGACCTCTACCGAGATCCAAGAGTTATCCTGATATTGCCCTTGATTTAATGGGATTTATCTCCCTTGAACACAACTGGGTAGTTCCGGTCTATTTTTCTAGATACGCTAAAGAGTAAAAATCATCGCTTCGCACGCAAAATACGATTATTTTCTTTACATACGCATTTTTCGCAGAATCATCGTATACCATTGGATTGTTTATTTATTACTAATTATATCAGACTAAGTTTCGACTTTGATTTCACCTAATTGATATGTTTAATCCGGGTTAAAAATCGGCCTAGTTGAAAGGCTGAAAGCCATAAAAAATCCCTTTCCAATCAGTCATTTTGACATTAAATGCCTTCATATCGTGAAATAAATCCAAAATTTAAATAACTTCACATCTACAACGCACTTAAATTAAATATGAATGATAGAAAATATTTTCGTACATTTTGAGAAAAAGGAAAGTATACTTTTCCTCTGAATAAGCTTTTAAATCTCCGCATTTCTTTTGGCATAGTTACTGACCTTCTAGTATGTCCAACGTACGTTTTATTGTTTGTCAAAGGATTAATAATTAATTGTCTGCCGACAAAAGGGAATTGGAATGTTAATTTCCATGGACCTTGTGTATATCACCCAATCAGTTAGCCAAATTCCTTTAATTGATCTTGGCCCGATAAAACACAAGTTACTGTATATTAAACGGATTTATCACAATAGACATACGATTGACAGGACCGAAAGATAAAGGACCTCTACGGATAAGGCGAGAAATCTCCCTAAAAGGCTCAAATGGAAAAGTCATTTTTCAAAACATGCAAATTGATTATTATTTCGAACTGTATTGTTAGATATGTATCTAAATCATATGAAAACTGATTTTGTACGATCAAAACGATTCGACAGGTACAGATAACTCTTGGTTTCTGTACCTACCCCCAAAATTACATTTTCTTACCCCACCGTTATTCATTAAACCAGATTTAAGTTTTCTTTAGCTTTATAAGCAAAAAATTTTCTGTAAATGTAAGGAAAATTGGTGTTGAAATCATAAACCATTTTTCGATTTGTCCTTAATGCGCATGCGCATCATTGAAACGAGTTTAAAGGCGAAATCTTCCCGCCAAAATTATGGCATATGGTATATGAGTACTATTTTTAGTATAAGGGTACGTTCCCCCCCGTGACCCAGCAAATCCTTTTTACAAAGGAAGCCTATGATCCAGTTACACAACATATGTCAATGGGAAGCTGGGTCAAGGGGGGGAACGATGTTAGCCAGCCTTGGGAAGGTAGGTATGCCTCGGTTTTTGGCGGGAAAGTGCGCGTTTAAAGTTGTTTCAATGGTGCGCATGCGCAATACGGATAAAACCAAAGCTGCCATATGATGTCAACACCATTTATCCCTGTATCTGTAGAAAATAAATTGCAAATAAAAATAGAAGAATTTTCATTTTACCTCTTTGAATACCGGTAGTGTAAGAAAACGAAACCATATAGGTGGGTACTAAAATCAAGAGTTATCTGCACCTATAGAACTTTTAAAATGACATAAAATCGGTATTCATATGATTTAGATACATAATTATCTAACAATACAGTTCGAAATAATAATCAATTTGTTAGTTTTGAGAATTGACCCATCGAGCTGAGCCTTTTAGGGAGAATTCTCGCCTTATCCGTAGAGGTCCTTAATAGACACGACAAAACTCGAACTTTCACCCTTTATTACACAATTTTACGACTTATTTAACACATTTGCTAACCCGTGCTAAACAAACAAAAAGAAAAAAATCTGTTGAAAGTTTAGCCATTTCCCAAACGACAGCCTATTAAACTGCTCAAAAATAGTATGTTAAAATGAGATTACAAACCCGTGCTTTAAAAAAAAAAAAAAAAAAAAAAAAAAAAAGAAGAAAAGAAAAGAAAAAAAAGTTGAAAGTTTAACCCTTTTTCAAACGACAGCCTTTTAGACTACTCAAAAATGAAAGCTGATTCATGTGACAAAATAAAACAGAAAACGTGTAAATTGTTGCAAAACTATCAAAGGAGGGATAGAAAATGCCCAATATTAACAAGATTACCTTTTCTCTCGATATTTTCCAAACGAAATTTAGAGTCATCAAAATCAGGTCTTGTTTGAAAAAGTTTAAATTATTAGGCCAATTATCAGCAATGAATGATATTTGGTATTTAACTGCATAGCAGCTGATAAGCGGGGTAAACAATTCTAAAATTATTATTTCGAATCTTAAACATACATAATGGGTATGCATTTTAATCGTCTTAAGAAGATGATACAATGAGTACCTACAGCATTGGATTTGAAGAACAATTCAAGACATTTTGCATTTTGAAATAGCGAAAACCCTTCTTATCTGCAGCCCTAACCGGAACCGGAACAACCCAATAATTCAAGGAAGATAACTTTCAAGGGAGATCACTCCAGAACCCGTTAAAGGTCTATTGACCATGACCTTGTACTTTGTGACCTTGACCTTGGAGTTTGACCTACTTTTAAAAAAACTTTAACCTGGCCGATATATCATGTCCTTTTACACATACAGCCTTGATATTTAACAAATGGAAACCTCCGACCAAGATCTATCACATACGACTATGACCTTGGACCATGTGGCTTTGACCTTGGAGTTTGACCTACTTTTAAAAAAAATTAAACTGGGCCTATATCTTATGTGCTATTACACATACGGCCTTGGTATTTAACACATGGACACATCTTACCAAGACCTCTCACATTTGACCATGACCTTGGACCTTGTGACCTTGACCTTGGACTTTGACCTACTTTAAAAAAAAAACTTTAACCTAGCAGATATATCATGTCCTTTTACACATACAGCCTTGATATTTGACACATGGACACCTACGACCAAGACCTATCACATTTGACCATGACCTTGGACCTTGTGACCTTGACCTTGGTGTTTGACCTACTTTAATAATACATTAACCTGGCCTATATTTCATGTCATTTTACATATACAGTCTTGATATTTCACACCATGACCTTGGACCTTGACCTTGGAGTTTGACCTACTTTTAAAAAACTTAAACTAGGCCTATATCTCATGTCCTGTTACCTATATAGTCTCAATATTTTGTACATGGACACCTCCTACCAAGACCTTTCACATTTGACCATGACCTTGGCCTGTGTGACCTTGACCTTTGATTTTTACATACTTTTAGAAATCTTTAACCTAGCCTTTATCTTATGTCCTGTTACACCTACAGCCTTGATATTTCACACATAGACACCTCCTACCAAGACCTTTCACATTTGACCATGACCTTGAATATTGAAACCTTGACCTTGGAGTTTGACCTACTTTTAAAAAGACTGAAATCAGGCATATATATCATGTCCTTTTACACCTACAGCCTTGATATTTCACACATGGACACCTCCAACCAAGGCCTTTCACATTTGACCTTGACCTTCACCTTGGCATTTGGCCTACTTTTAAAAACTTTAACCTGGCCTATGTTTCATTTTACTTTTACATATACAGCTTTGATATTTCACACATAGACACCTCCTACCAAGACGTTTCATATTTGACCATGACCTTGGACCTTGTTAACTTGACCTTGGACTTTGACCTACATCAAATATAGGCCCTTGAGGGGGCATATATGTTTTACAAACATCTCTTGTTTTCATTTATGTCTGCTTCCGTGGTCTTATAGTTAGGGTCTGTCTTCGAAGCGGAGGGTCAAAGGTGCTGACTAATACAAAATGATCAATTTTTCAGGTCTCATTTTTTCCTAGTAAATAAATATCTGCCGAATTATAAATTTATACACTTTAAAAAATGAAAGTGGCTGGCCAGAAGTTTAAACTAGTACTATATACAACGAAGAATATTTATTTGTCGTAAGCAAACTCGGAACTAAACAATTACATAATTGCTTAGCCCTTTACAAAACGATAGAAATTTCGAGTGGCCCAATTCAAAAGCTACAGTAGACAAGATTGTTGATGTTGATAAAGATAGGAGAATTATCATGTGCACTATATATCCGAGAAAATATTGAGGCAAAATTAGATTATTTTAAAAAGAAACACACTTTTAAAGTTTAAAAGAAAATGACAAAGTAGGGTAAGGAGGGGCAAAACGCCCAGGTGGGGTCAAACGCCCACCCCTATTATTTCGTCACTCATTATGTCAATTGATATTTCTCTTGATTTTACACTTGAAGTATTCTTTTAGAAAGATGCCCATGAAATTTTTACATCTAAACGTCATTCAATTATCAGTATGCGAATAATTGTTTATTTTGCATATGTTTGATCTAATATTTGGGTAATGGGTTTTCTTGTGTATCTTATTTCAGTCCGAGTATTCAATCAACCAAAATGCATTTTATATTTATATGTCCAATTGGTCGCCTACACAAAAAGATAAAAAGAAAAAAATATCAACACATTTTTTTCTCTGGCCAAATAAAAGCACCCACCCCCTTTGGGGCAAAACGCCTATGCTGCTTTGGGGCAAAACGCCCAGTCTGGGCGTTTTGCCCCTTCCAAGGGCTAAATAGTGGGCGTTTTGCCCCTTGTATGGATAAGTAGGTATTCAGAAGTACTAAATATTTCCTTTAAACTCAAAGAATGACTAAGGTTGGTACATATGACGAAATCCATTTATATTTCGTTGTCTACAAAAGAAAAACTGGCAAAAAAGACCGACTTTTCACGAATATATCAAACTTTTATGTCACCTGATGGATCCATGTGGGGCAAAACGCCCATGAAACGTCGATTTTGTGTTAAAATGAGACAATAAGACCATTTAATCTACTTTAAAGGGGCCTTATAAAGAACATAACATCAGTATGTTTTAATTTGACTGATATGACGATGCTGCAGACAAAGGACAGTAACACGTAAGCATTTTATAGACAAGTAAATTATGCCCAAATCTAGCCTTTACGCTTGATAAAAAATGTTGAAAATATGATAAAACCCATCCAAAATATATTTTTCCTAGTATATTAATTACAAACTAATTATATTCCTATTTTCCCCCAGATATTTTCAAAATATTTTTTTTCATTTTTCATATGGGGCATAAAGCCCAGTAGTGGGCTTCATGCCCCACCCCCAAAGGCGTTTTGCCCCGAGGGTGGGGCGAGAAGGCCAAATTTCGAGAAAAATTGTTTTAACGACAGTCATTTTTTATATCAAATGACAAAGCTGTTTTGTGTATAGACATTTGGGACAAAGGGCAAAGTTTAATTTCACGTTGAAACATTTACATTATACTTTGTTTGTTTTGTGCTACAGCGCTTTTTCCTTAAGGGGGGCGTTTTGCCCCTCCTTACCCTACATTTACATCTGAAGTACTGTACATACACCAATTTCTTTAATTAAAAGAAAAAGCAAATTTCTCGTAGACGGCGCAATTTTTGGTTTGAAATTTCAATCATTTTCATAAGAAATTAATTTATGTTCTTTTAAATGAAAATAAAACTGTTTTTTAGAAAATATCTATGAAATGTCTTTTAAAGCTCGTATATTCTTATTTCAACGTTGAATACATGTAGCAACATTTTTATGTAGAAATCGCATTGAAAATAATTCGTCAGACGTAATTATATAACTACAATAAATATAATTGTGTACAGATGATTTTATTTAGTTACTGTTCAGCATCTAACGCTTTAATTAATAAGGTAAGGTTTCAACTTACTAATTGGCATAAAAAGGGTTTTCGTGAAGCTTCATAACTTCTACATGTACACATACAGAGGTACCCTCCCTGAAAATATGAGAGAAATACCGACTGCAACTAACTATATATCTTTTCTTCCTAGGATTAAAACCAAACTCAACGTATTTGGAGTGATATACGGACATCAATTTCCAACATCCACTGAAACATCGTGACGTCAATTTAAAACAATGCTTGTGTGTTTGGTTCCCATCTTAATCGCCTGCATTAATGTATGTGCGGCGCAGACCGGAACAGACGCCAAGGATCTGCGCACCCAGCTATTTGTAACGGACGGATACGACAAGAAGATTCTTCCTTTGACAGACCAATCAAGAAGAGTTGGTAAGACCTGTCTTAACTGTTTTTGCATTCGATTTATTTTGGATAAATAAAAATCTTATGACTTTTGAAATGTGGTTCAAGTATAACTGTATTTCGTTATGGACATACAAAAGACCGCAAAAACTGTTTCTGTATGAATGCAGTTTAACGCCTCTTTCAACTGCTATGGCCATATCCTCCACCAGTACTAATTAATACATCCTTTTCCGAGCCTCCAGCTGCTCGCCGATGATGATCCAACCATTTGTTTGGGACCACTGTCAGAGAGTATGTTTTCCGCGGCCAGGGATCGAACTACGGAGCTCAAGAGTGAGAATTCTTAAGCGCTACAAACTGCTCTATGGCCGCGATTATTCGTGTGTGAACCTCAAATATCGTCGCTTTTCAACGAAAACCTCTTAACTGCAGCATGCTTTAAGCTGCAGTTACAAGGTTTTCGATTAAAAACTGCGATATGTATTATCAGAACATTTTTTTTGAACAGAACATAGTTTAATACAACTTAAGCATATGCAGCTCATCGTTGACAAACATACAATATAACATTTGCGTCGAAATGACGTATACATATAAACAAATTTAACAACATGGAAAATCAATCGAAATACGAATCTAACAACAATAAATTAAAATGGTGAGACTGTTAAATACATTTTCCTATATAGCTAGTGGATATTAAATATTTTCTTGGCGTAATTTGAATGCTTTTGTGCAGTACAATGCCAAATTATTAAGGATGGTTCTTTTGTCTGAATTTAAAAGCTGTACAAATTTAAACATGTTAGGTCTACTTATATAGTAATTTTTAAGATGACTTTTTCTAATGTCGTTATAAAAAGGACACACCAAAACAAAATGGAATTATCATATTGTATAGATACCTTTGACCATTCAACGTAATCAATCCCTTATGAGAACCACCCGACGTCGGAATTTTTCGTGATACGCCGTTAACACTCGTTAGGTTTCCGAACATATTTGGGCGATGTCGTAATCATTCGGTCGTGTGTACTGTATGTAGGGGGCCAACGTCAGTTTATATCTCACGATAAATGACATGGCAGAGCATCTAGAGATATCTAATAGCTAGAGATGCTATTAGATAGACATGCTCTGCCAGGTCATTTATCGAGACATATATGATAATCACTGGTGGTGAACTTGGCCAATGCGAGGGACGTTCTTTCGCGATCAATGTATTCCGTCGGTGTTGTTATAAAATATCGTAACTACGGCCTTATCGAAGCCGTAGTTACGAGATTTTATAACAACACCGACAGTTTGTCAATAGCAAACGATAAACCCGGTCTGTTTTTAGAACAAGTTCATTGTCATTAGGAAAAAAATCTATAAACTAACATTTAAACGCAAAATATCTATACTTTATTGTAGCGAAAATTGTTTTAGTTCACCACCAGTGATAATAATAATATCATAATTTTCGTATTATGTCACAGACGTGTACGTGAGTCTTTACCTGCTAACAATCAACAGTCTTGACGAAGTTACGGAAACATTAAAGACGACATGCTACCTGTGGATTTCATGGTATGACGATTATCTCGTGTGGTTACCCTCTGATTATGGTGGAATATCGTATTATAACTGGCCACAGGTGCGTATTTTCTTAACTCTTTCAAAAACAAGACCTGGCCCCGGTTTCTCGAAAAAACTTAAGTATGTCCTCATGCTCAAATCTGAGCATCGTACTCAAATCGCACGAATTCCACGTGAACTTCAATTGAATACCAATCAACGTTGATTGGTATTGAATAGAAGTTGAGCATGAACTCATGAGAATATACTTAAGTTTTTTCGAGAAACCGGGGCCTGGTTTTGACTTCCCTAATTATAAAAAACTTAAAGTGACATTTCAGATTTTTTTTCATAAATTTTACTTTTATTTTTATCTGAAAGAGCATATTTCCTTATGAAAATTCTGAAATGTTCAAGCCAAAATATTGCGCCGTTTAGGAGAAATTTATATTTTTGTGTTAGAAATGAACAAATTGTTGTGGACAACAGTTCGGATTTATATGCAATTTATCGATTATGTCTCAACTATCAATGCGTGTTTCTCGCTTATTGGCAACAACTTGAAAAAACTAATAGTATTTATACTCATTAGAATAACCAATCTTGGCATGAAGACATACTTTAAAAAATTGAAATTGGAATGAAATGTCCCTTTAAAATAGGATAACCAGCAGTTTCTCCTTTTGTCTCAACATTTTCTGTGCCATATTTTACACAAATCCTATCTTTCATAACATCCATTTTGTCATTTGTGACATTTTTTTAAGTGGATCACCCTAAAATTTTGTCGTTGGGAAAGGGTTAACCCTCTCCCGAACGACAAAACTTTTGTGTTGTTCAATTAAAAAGCTGCTACAGTTTCTTCTTTTTTTTCTCAATGCTTTCCCAAACCATTTCTTTCTGGGACGTCAAAAACGGGTCTTGTTTTGGGAAGGCTTATATTAATTAAGTTTGCATGTCAATTTGTGATGCAATGCATAAATCTCTCCACAGAAAAACAAAACAGAAAAAAAATCAAACTATCCATGGTAAAGGTGACTGAGGTACGTGTATGAACAACGAATGATTTCAAATGTAAGAAGAGTTGTCGACAATTGACCCCTTTCAGTTATCGTTTTTGTCCATACCTATGAGCCGCTTCCGGTGGCGATCAATGGGCTTATGGGAAATTAACATTGTATACACACAGACACGGTTCCAATTTGCTACTAAAAATAGCAACACATCAGCCTTTTTTATGCCAGATCGAGGCTCTGGTCCAATTCTTCAACTTCAAACTTCAACTTTTCTCAGCCGGAAAATCAATGAAGATTACTGACGGCTGGCGCTGTCTGGAAACAGTTGTTAGTACTGGAGAAATAAGAATAAAAAGTGTTAGTTAGGGGATAAAAGGATAGAGTGCAGTGCTAAAATGTTAAAATACTAAATTACAGGGGTTAAAAACAGAGGGGTGAGTTATGGGTGGGGGAGTGAGTCCAAGTTACCTATGAATATTGGTAGGGTTGGACTTGACTGTATGGTAATTGGAAGGCTATTCCAAAGTCTGATTGTTCTGGGGAAAAAAGAGCTTGCATGATAGTTTGTTTTGGAGTGTGGGATGTTCAGTTGGAGATTTCTGGTAGTGGAGAGGTGGTGATTGTCAACAGCTGCTTTGTTTGACCTTATTTTATATAGCATTGTTAGTGAAGCTATGTTCCTCCTGTGTTCTAGGGTTTGCCAATTTAATGTTTTAATCATATCTGAAGCACTGTGTGTATAGTCATAGTCATCGAGAACATAGCGAGCAGCTGATCTTTGAACCATTTCTACCTTGTGGATGAGATATTTCTACCAGGGGCACCAGACTGTAGCACAGTATTCGACTTGAGGGCGGACATAGGTTTTGTAAGCTGCTTCCTTGACCCGGGCATTTTTTGTTTTGATGTTTCTTTTGATAAACCCGAGAGTTTGGTTGGCTTTCAAGGTGATAGTGTTTATGTGGGGGGGCCCAATTGAGGTCCTTGCTGATGTTGACACCAAGGTATTTTGCTTGGTCTGTGGACTTGAGTTCAATGTTATGGAGTTTATAGGGGAACAAGAATGGTCTGCGTTTCCTGTGGATACGAAGGACCTCACACTTGTCAGGATTGAACTCCATAGCCCAATCCTGTTCCCATAGTTCTAGGGAGAGAAGGTCTTGTTGGAGTTTTTCTGCTGATGATTGTGAGGTGATAGTAAGATACATAATGGTGTCGTCTGCAAATAACTGTACTCTACTTTTTACACTCTCAGGCAGGTCATTAATGTAGGCAAGAAAGAGGCAGGGGCCTAGGACTGAGCCCTGGGGGACCCCTGACAGTACTGGTAACCTATCGGAGAATTGGCCTTCGACTACTACTTGTTGGGATCTGTTTTTCTGAGAACAGCGTCCCACGTCTAATGGCAACGAACGGTGATTGGCCATAATTGTCATCAAAGGACGACTTCCGCTGGCTGTTGTGTGTAGGGGGGGGGGGGGGGTCTTAGTGGAATTAAGCTCATTAGTCAAATTCTATGAATTTTAATCAACAGAATGGACGATCTTGATATAAACCTTTCAAAATTATGAGCATATAGACCTACGAGACCAACAACTTATTAATTGGATAATAAAGAGATAAACAAAACAGTGAGATTGGGAGTCTTTACCAACAAACGTATTATAATAGATTCACTATTAAACGAGAATTTTTACAGTTGAATTGCTTTATCAACACAACTGTAATTATTCTCGTTTAATAGTGAATCTATTATAGCCTATATCTATTTTGTGCAATCTTGGATATACTTACGTCGAACTACTTTCAAGATGTCAGCGCGGTTAAAATGCATACAGCTAACGATTATCACATCAGATGACAAGTAAGCTTTCTCGAAATAGCCTGATTACCAACATTAATAGATAACCCTGATTTCAACTAATTATTTCATTCAATAAATTTGATACGAAAGGTAAACTTGAAATTGTTTAAATTATCGTCTGTATTTCAATTTTCTATAAACTACTTTTTGGCGACAGAATTCGGAGTTATGCGCGCTTTCTAGCAATTTTCCAAATATTGACTAGTTGTTAGTCTAAAATTTTCAGTCTATGCTTTTTTTTATTTTCGGTCTACCTGATTTGACAAATAACTTTATCCTTTTTTGGCTTAGTCACTACGCAGTGCGCATAACTCCGAAATCCTGTCGCCAAAACGTAGCAAGCAGAAAATTCCAATAAAAACTACATTTACTACAAAATAAAGTTTACTTTTCGTCTCAAATTTATCGAATAAAAAATTAGTTCAAATAAGATTATTCATTTTACTTGATGCAAGCGATACATTTTAAGCTGACATCTTGAAATTAGTTAACCCAGAATGCCCAAACGAGATAGATAATAATCGACTTCTAAAGGCGACATCTAGGTAGATATTGATTTTCCAAATGGATAAAGTGATGCATCAAAACAGACATTTGAACTTGATTCCGGGGTATAAGACTGGAAGCGGGATGATTAAACTGGAAGAAGACAGTTGTTTGTTTTTTACAGGATGATGTCTGGAAACCGGATGTGACGTTGAAGAATTCTGTCCTTCAATATAAGGAACTCGGAGGTAGCGGCCTAAATGTAAAGGTAGATTATGACGGATACGTATACTGGTACCCGTTTCAGGTAAATGAATACCTAATTTGATAATTTAAGGTAGTCCATCAATGATGAGATTCGCACGACGTCGGAATTATTCGAGCGACGTCGAAAACATTCGGCGGTGGAACTTTCCACCGCCGAATGTTTACGACCGCGTCCGAATAGGTTCGGATACGGAACGACGGCGCTCGAAAAGATCCGATGTTTTATGAATCTCAAAACACTACGGGTATGTTATATTATGTATTCCACCTAAAATGCTAGGTTCTTACTTCTGTTCAAATAAATTCACCAATCACAATTAAACGATCGGGTACAGATCGAGCATAATCGAGCATAATGTGTCATTCAATTGGCTAACAACTGGAGTGGCTTTAAGCTTTATAAACAATTTTGCTCTCCAACAATACTTTCAGTACTTTGATTTAAACATGTAATACCTTTGAATACCACTCTTTTAAACCACTTTGGGTAATTTGACCTTTCTTTTTTCGTCAGAAGTTTTTTTTTTTTTGCCTTCAGAAATCAAGATGTTTTCATCGCACAAGGACTATTTTCAACGCACGTCGGGCCCAATTCAAACTTATTTGCAAACCGCGCTGTCTTCAATTAAGATTCTGGAACCGTAATTGCTGTGGTTTACTTATAATTTGATACAATACAAGTATACATAATTAAGTGTTTAGTATTATTATCATCAATTATATATTTGACAAAACTCAAATTGATTTGTTATGATTTGAATGGCAAATAATCAGTACATGTTTCTCAATTGAAAATAACGTATTATCTCCAGTAATGTTGTAAATTTAAGGTAGAATACCCGTAATGTTGCCATTTTGAGATTAATAAAACATCAACTTTCTTCGAGCGGCGTCGTTATGTATTCGAACCTATTCGGGCGCGGTCGTAAACATTCGGCGGTGGAGAGTTCCACCGTCGAATGTTTTCGATCGCGCCCGAATAATTCCGACGTCAAGCGAATCTCATTAGAGATGGACTATATGTCCTTGTATCTCTAGAAATCCGTTTCACAAAATCACGGTGGATAATCACGTGATACAACAATTTCAGAAATCTTCAATAATTTTGTTCATACAGGATTGATTTGAATTCTCTTTTAAGCAGAGAAAGTGGACAGACGTCACGCATTAAATGAACCTGGTGGATTTTTTTTGAAAAATCAGCTAATAAAAAAAGTTATTGAAGATAACCCAAAATTTATCAGTTAGTTTTTCAAAAAAATCACCACGTTCCGCTCATTTCTGGCATTTCCCCACCATCTCTGCTTCAAACTGAATTCAAAACATTCCAGTATTAACAAAATTATTGAAGATTTTCTGAAATTTTTGTATCACGTGATTATCCACCGTGAAAATGTTGAAAGTAAGCATACTACAATGTATGTTTGCATGTTATGGAGCAAAATAATAGTCAACTTTCTACCGTAATGGTTGTTAAATTTAAAAAAACTATCATTGTTGAAAAGTATAATAAAGGAAAAAGAAACGCAACACTCATTTTATCATCGTTTTTTTCTGAAATTCATCCTTATTCAAATATTGTTATTTCTAATGCATTCGTGTTTAAGCTGTGTCGTATATCTGTGGGGCTCTTAACGGATTTTAAGTGTTGGGTGAAATTAATATTCTTTTCCAGGTGTTCGAGTCTACATGTAGCGTGGACATTACATATTTTCCGTTCGATATACAAGAATGTGACCTCGTGTTTGTGGCGTGGAGTTATTCTATATCAGATGTAAGTAGACCAAGAGCTCTAGAAACGAAAGGTGATGGTCTTATAAAATGCACTATTTCGCTTATGATTCGCCAAACTTTGTGTTTTTGGTTACTCATAAGTACCCACAACATATGGTTTGCAATTGAAATAGCAATGTTAGAATGTCGCCACCCCGCTTATCTGTAGCTCTGGCCAAGTTTTTGTATTTGTTGGAGATTAAAGTTCACAAAGGAGGTAACTCCAATGTGTCACTGTATTTGTAGCGTGGAGTTATCTCCCATATCAGAGCCATAAAATGAGTCATCACTTGGCACCCAAAACACCCAAAATGGCCGATGCAGTAGGCTATCAACAATAACTTAGACACTTAACTATCTAACTGAAAATATGAATAGGATGGGTTGCAACAAGGGGACAAAAACAGATTTTATATAAACTATTTTTTGATAAGGCTATCTTTAATTTGTATGTTTATAAAATCTAACGAGAGCTTTGGAGATAATGGCTGACAAAGTACACTCCTCAAAAGTTCTAATTGGCCACTTTTCACACTCGTTTTACTGGAAAATGACTACAACATAAAAACTGAAATTTTGACGGTTGTTTATCTATTTAATAAAAATTTAAAATGACTAAATTATGACGCCGATTGTTTTGTTTTGCACAAGTTATTGGTGAAAAACGCGTCTTTGTCAAACATGCACGAAAAACACGTGCGTTATTCAAAACTCGTAAATGTTAGATTCATCATGTCTTAAACAGCCTAGAACATAGAAAAAACAGAAAACATTATCAAAACCAAGTAACGTGGCTATGCTAGAGAGCTTGGAATGATCGAATTTGGCAGGTCAATTATAGGGGTATGTTGTCAATAATTTATTTGACCATTCTTTATTTAACAGAACATGAATAACTTTCTTTTGTGGTTTCTGGTGCCTTTGACAATAATTTTCGTGCTGTTTAAATTTTCAGTTCTCCCAATTCTGCATAAAAAGGGCTGTTCTAGGAATTTCCAAGAACCGGAAGTAGATATGTAAATATGACGCTTACAAAGCATATTACCATCGGCTACCCTTTCGGTCCTTTAGAATATTACACTCTACTGTAACCTACATGAAAAACATTATCAGCGCATTTTGTACGGCCGGGGGCAAAATTATCCATTTTCCAGCCATTTCCATGCATATCAGGAAACCATTCTTGTCAACAATGTCATTCCTGTGTCATTAATTGATAGGTAATCGCCGCATTTTGGCATCAAACCACATTCAACGCATTCATTATCATTTATAGGTTATTTTTATAAAGCATAATGGGTTGGGTTGTTCAAGAGAATTCAGACAAATATTCATAGCGCAACATTTTGGACGATTTGCATCGTGTTGTTACTCACGAATGGAGAAAAATATCAAGGAAATACACCCTTGTCTGTGAAATAATCATTAGAAAGCAATGACAAGCCATGATGAATTTTGCCTGGAGAAAATAAGTCATTTGCCTCTGTTTGTGACTTTTCATTTGTAGGGATGTTTATCTGAAGCAATTGTTTTGATAATGTTTTGTTACAGGAAGCTATTGAAATTTTGTGTAAATTGTGATAAATGAATATGTCAGCTGGTGATATTAAAATGAATATGATTTGAACAAAGTTGTAGTCTGTACTTCCCAAAATATGAGGTGGCCAATTAGAACTTTTGAGTAGTGTAGGCAAGGTTAATTGAAACGAGAAGCAAAATTTTACTATAAAGTTACATTAAATTTTCGGTATAGATTATATCAAAATACAATTTCGCATGTATTTTCAATGGACTAAGGATAGGGAATTTGAATCACTTTTAAAAGGATCCATACTAGGTTGTCGGATGTAAAACATATATTCAAGAAATATCATATAGAATGGTCAACCTGCATAGATAAATTATTTCTGTCCAAGGAATTTTAAATGAAATTCATGTCTTTCTGGATCAAATTTGTGACCCGTCACGCTAAAAGGGATGTGTGAAAAATATCGACCCTAGTCAGTCTGCGCAGTCCGCGCAGCCAGACTAGGGCCGACACTTTTCACTTTTATGCTATTTTCTAAATCTGGAATGTTTCCCCTAACTTACTATATGTTCATTTTTCGAATACAAGATCTATATAGTTGACATGTACTGAGTCTGACAAATTGGTCAAAATTTGGATTTTTGGAGTTCGGATAGGGTCCCTTTTAGCGTGACAGGTCACATTTATATTTACAGTAACACTCATCGGAAACTGGGCCTTGATGCACAGTGCAACAATTGACCAAACGCCAATCGACAAATCGCTCCGCCCAACATAGAATTTAAGACAAACAATGGGGACGCCTTCGTTAATAGGGAACGATTTTATCCGGTTAATCGTGACGTAAATTCGGACAAACAAAATAGTATTTCGTAGGTGTTGTTATACAATCTCGTAACTACGGCTTGATTCAAGCCGTAGCTACGAGATTTTATAACAACACCGACGGTTTGTCAAAACATAACGATAAACCTAGTATATTGTTAGCACAAAATTCTTTGTCATTGGCATGTCGATTGTTTTCATAGTCTGTCGATAAATCGATACAATAGCACGTGCAACGAAGAACAATTTGGGCATGACATTTTTCTGATCGTCCATTGGCTAATCGATGTTTTTGATTGACAGTCGGCGTTTGGTCAATTTGTACTACCGCTAATTTTCTACGCGAAATAAACATTCAAATGCGCACAGCTATCTGACTTATGCTTTAAATCATGAACATTTTTTTACTCAAACTTCAGTCAAATTCAACAAAGGACGCCTGAGTTTGAGTTTATTGGAGTTTTACGGCGTTTTCAACTACCAGGGTAGTTTTCAACTACCGCGGCGGCTGGAGTACCTACCCATGGATTCCTGTTGTTTCTCAAACCAGTACTACCACAACACCCTTACCGAGCCTCCAGCTGCTCGCCCACTTAGGTTAACGATTTCAAACCCATTGGTGGGTGACAATTTTGTCAGAAAGGGTATTAGCCGCGGCCGGGTATCGAACCCGGGGCCTCTCGAATGAGGGTCAGATGCGCTACCAACTGCGGTAAGGCCGCGGCCACACAAAGGACCCTCCTTATGTTTCTGAATACCAACCTGTCCTCAAGAGCGAAATCTAATAAAACATCGTGTTGGCTGCACGGTAAAATGTAAGAAATCCGTGCAATTCTATTTAAGGTAACTTCAGATAAGTAAGAGTAAGGTTCATGAATTAAGCCATTAGTTTAGTGGCCCCGAACCCTCTTTATGTCTCTGAATACCAACCTGTCCTCAAGAGCGAAACCTAACAAAACATCGTGCTGACTGCACGGTAAAATGTAAGAAACCCGTGCAATTCTATTTGAGGTAACTTCAGATAAGTAAGAGTAAGGTTCATGAATTAAGCCATTAGTGTTCGTAAGCGGTTCATACGAGACGGGCGTGGTTATGTATAGACGTCACATAAACTTGCCGACAGTCTCGTTTATAAAAATATAAAGGTGATATTTTAAAATTCTACGATTTCATTTTCAAAAAAGTAGGTCGAACACTAAGCAACAATGCAAACTCTTACTACCCCCATGTCATTTTGACTCATGAAAAACCTAACATGGGCTCCTTCAAGTCCTGTACAGGTCACATCAAGGTATTAAATCCACCATTCGATACCAAACCCTTCTTGCATCTTAGGGCGTGTACCATGGAAACAAAATTATCTATACTGTTTACTGTCGTCAATTTCCGAGAGTCATCCATTGAAACGACGTGTTTTGTAGATATCCGTGGATGGACTACCTTAAAATATTCTTCCTTTTTAGGTGTACCTGCGCAGTGGAAGTTCGGGTATCAGACTTGACGGATTCGAGTCCAACTCCGTGTGGGAGGTCATTGATTCCAGCATTTCCTCGGAATCATCAACTAGCGATTCTCAGATCAAGTTTACACTCAAGATAAAACGTAAACCTCTCTACTTCCTCCTCTCCGTCATCATGCCGATCATTATGTTGTCTGTACTTAACGTGTTTGTATTCACGTTACCGTGTGAGAGCGGTGAACGAGCGGGATACGCCATCACAGTCTTTTTGGCACTGGCCGTGTTTTTGACCATCATATCCACAGAGCTTCCTGCGAACTCCGAGAGCGTCGCCATTTTTTCCGTTTACGTCATTATTCAGACGTTACAGAGTACCATAACGGCGTTATTGTCTTTGCTCACGATAAGATTTAGCACCCGTCAGACGAAAGTACCGTCCTATCTTGTCAAACTCTACCACGTACAGAATTTTATACTCTGTAGACGACGCAAAATAGTACCTGGCGCCAAACCATGGGATCAAAATACCACAGTATCTGTTATATCGGATTTTGGAAGGCTAGGAAACGACGATAACGATTTCCAAGAAATGGAGCACAAGGATGATGCTTTTGAACGGGAAGATACTTGCGACCCGGAAGTTATGATCACGTGGTCTCAGGCTGTTAGAGCAATTGATTTGTTCTTGTTCGTGATGTTTTTCTTGATCCTGGCTGTAAGCACTTTAGTTTGCTTTAGTATGATTGCTTCCCACTCGTAGGTTTTTGTCTTCTCCATGCATGTTTGTTTGTTGTTTGTTGTTTTCTGTTCGTTCTATATTTTTTCCAAATTGTTTTGATTTCATTTTACGATCGGCTACATAATTATATTAAGCCATAACATACATTCAGTTGTTATTGATAAAAACTTGGAGAAAACAAATGTAACATAAATGATGTTAACCCACTACCGCACCTTGACTCTTTTTGAATCCCCACAGAGTGATGGCGATGGAAAACGTTTTGGAAAATGCAGAAATTGCTTGTGACAAGCAATTGCTTCATTTCCCACAATATCTTCTATGAAAAATGACTAAAAAATGTATAAAAAAGCCCCATAGCCCCATTCATTTTAAATTGTCGTCTTCAATATCTTTGAATTTGGACCAACACAAAAATTTGTCGTGTGGCAATATTTTTCTTGGTCCTGGCTGTAAGCGCTATAGTTTGTTTTTGTATAATTGCTTCAAATTCATAGGTCTTTTGTCTTGTCAATGTGTTTTTTACTTCATTGTATATTTCCAAATTGTTTTGCTTTTATATTTACGATACATGACCCCTCCCCCCTAGAATACATACGTAGAAAACCCAACTTAGTCTTCTTTTTATTGTATTTATGAAAATTTGAAATAAATAACATACAAGATGTTAACCAGAGGTTCTGATCGAGTGGACATTTCTAAATTTCTAATGGTCACAAACAAAACGTCACTTTTCATCGAAAACCTCGTAACTACAGCTTATCAATAACGAGGTTTTTGTTGTTTGTTTTCCTATTTCGGGATGGTTGACATAAATTCTGTTGTCTAAAGTAATCTTTACTTTTATTTGGACCAGCCGAAAATTGTGATCCTTCGCTCTAAACGGGACCATCTGCTAAACATGAAAATCCATGAACCGATGTTTTGTCGACTGGGTGTTGTGACTGACTATGACCCATGCACTTCATTATAACGCTGCTTTTCAACAAAAAACATCATAACGTCAGCTTAAAACAAGCTGCAGCTACGAGGTTTTCGTTGAAAAGTGACGATAAGCTTATATTCTGAGCCCACAATCAGAGTCTTCTCTTGCCCTGTGTTCGTTGTCCAAATTCGACATCTACTGGACCTCTGCTACATGTATGGCTAATAAGTTTTCCATAAAGCAGGTTTTATATTTCAATTTAAAATTATATTTGCATGATATAACATAATATTGTTGCAATACAGCATTATTTGTCCAAGGACTTTTGGAGAGCACTGTATATAGGATGTGAACAAACATGTTAACAGAAACAGTGAAAATGATAAATCGACATTATAAATGGTATGGAATAGGGAACGATTTTATCCAGTTAACCGTGACGTAATTTCGAACAAACAAATATTATTTCGTTTGTATTGTTATAAAATATCGTAACTACGGCTTGATTCAAGCCGTAGTAACGAGATTTTATAACAATATCGACGGTTTATCATATCAAAACCAGTCTATTTTTAGCACATGATTATTTGCTATTTGTAAGTATTGGTAAGAAATATTCATTTCTCTAAACAAGTGTAGAGATCATATTTCTTATTTCCTTCATATCCGAATGGTACCTTTTTATTGTGACGATTCACAATTTTATCTTTCTATCGTTTCTAAGAGAGGTTGAGAAAAAAGTCCCATGGTGGTATTTACCGACCATTTTAATTCCAAGTTTGCCTTTAGAATTACACAAAATCCGCCCGATTGGCCAATACATACGTCTCGTCCAATCGGATGGCTGATTATGTAATTAGAATTACACAACAATCCATCCGATTGGCCGAAACATACGTTTCGTCGGCGAATACGGCCCCCGATACTGATTAGCGTAAAGAGCCGTTGCAGAATAACCAAGCTCGAAGGAGTCCGATTCGGAATTTTTATCAACTTGCAGGGCAACACATAGGAGGGTTTTAGACTTCTAAATTTATCATTTCATATACAAACCCTATGTTGTGGGTACTCATTGGAATCGTCTCGAGATGATTCCAATGAATACCCAAGGCACAGGGTTTGGTGAAAAATGAACAAAATAATGCATTTTGAAAAGCCATCTCTCACTCTTCTGTGGCGCTGATAAAGCGTCTACGTCCATCGTCACAATACAGATAGGAGACTAGGCTCCCCAACTAGCACCTTCACGGTGCTCTGTATGACGTACTAAATGGGTCAAAAGTCTAGAAAGAGCGTGCACGCATAAAATATACGCGTCGACGCATAATTTTTATGCGTCGACGCGTATATTTACGCATCGACGCATAAAATTTATGCGAGCAGCTGAAAATATATGCGTCGACGCGTAAATTTTACGCGAGCAGTAGTAAAAAATGTGAAACCGAGGCTGGCCAATGGGAGAGGCGGTTTCAAACCTTTCCTTTTATACCATAAAATTGATGGATGAAACGAAGGATCTGATTGGTAAATAGAAAAAATACGCGTCGACGCGTATATTTACGCGAGCAGTTGAAAATTTACGCGTCGACGCATAAATTTTCAACTGCTCGCGTAAATTTTATGCGTCGACGCGTAAATATACGCGTCGACGCATAAAATTTACGCGTCGACGCGTATATTTTATGCGTGCACGCTCTAAATAGACTTTTGACCCATTTGGTACGCCATAGCTCTGTGTTATCGGTCCCACATATCAGTCGGTTTCAGTCAACTGGAGCCTAGTCCAGGGACTAAATATTTGTGGGCAATAATTTGACAAGATAGGGAAATACGGGTAATAAGCATAATGTCCTCCCTTACCAAAATATTAGCCCTGCCGCAAACAGTTGCGGCAACTTCGCTGCAAATTTGCAGCGAATTCGCTACAAATATTTGCCGCAAATTTGCGGCCACTTCGTTTTTCGTATGCAAATTAGCTTTCTCGCAATTTATTTGCCGCGAAGTTGCTGCAAACTGTTGCTGCAAAGTTGCAGCGAACTGTTGCTGCAAAGTTGCCGCAAACTGGTCCAAATTCTTCTCGCAAACTTCCCGCAACTATTTGCCGCAAAGTTGCGGCCACTTCGTTTTTCGTATGCAAATTAGCTTTCTCGCAAACTATTTGCCGCAAAGTTGCTGCAAACTCTTGCTGCAAAGTTGCAGCGAACTGTTGCTGCAAAGTTGCCGCAAACTCGTCCAAATCAGGGTGCCCAGTGACTTATGGTGTCAAAAATATAGGTATGTCCCGATAATATAGGTATCAGCTAGCCAGAAATATAGGATAATATAGGTTTAGTTTATGATGAAGAAAACTTTACTTTAAACATTTCTCTACCAACACCACTACCTTCCAGCTCTCCGTTATTAATAGGACAACAAGAGAAATAGAAAAGGCAGTCATTTATTAGCTCTTGCTTTCTGTTCTGAAAATTAAGGTGTTCCAGAGAATACCATAAACTTATCAGGACATGAAATCCAAGAAGGCTATTTATCTCTAAACGTAGAGAACATTGAGGCTTGGAGAAAATAATTGTTTTTGATACCTTCTGTCTCATCCTAGACCCACAACTTCAAGCCAATTTTCATTGCAAGAAGGCAAAATGAAGAATTTTTGCAAAGAGTCATGCTGCAATGATGCATGCAAAAACCACAATATACGGTCTCTGATAAAATGATTTGTTAAGAGAAGTTTACTCTAGATTTCTTTCTCAGTTCTTTGTCTCTAAATGGAATCTGATATTGAATCCCTCCACAACATAGATCCAAATTTCATAATACTACAAAACTTTAAAGTGTTTTTGATGTAGGGTTATTAGACAATTCTACACACCACATTTGAAAGTCATTTGTTAAATAGTTTTGGAGTAGAAGATGAATGAAAGTAATTTGATATTCTACAACATAGGGCACATTTCACAGAACCAAAAAAAATTATGTGCTTTGGCAGTGTGCCTGAATTAAGACAGTTCTACAAACCAAATTTCAAAGGCATAGACAAAACTGTTTCTAAGGGAGAAAAAGAATGTGCATGATTTCCTACTTTGTCTCTAATGAAATAAAATATCAAACAACATATGACCAATTGTCATTGTACCACAATATTTTGAAGGATATTAGTAGAGGACCATGAGGTGCTTCTACACAGCAAACTGAAAGGAACAGAAGGTTGCTAAGATTTCCTGCTTTGTCTGTGTATGAAGTCTGCATCATACTTAAACACAGGGCCATTTTTCATTGTACCAATATAATTTGAAAAGTATTAGCAGAGGGCCATAAGACAATTCTTTATACCAAGTTTAAAGCCCTAGGCAATACAATTTAGGTGAAGGAGATTTTACTAGATTTCCCTCTTTATCCCTATATGAAATCTGATACCCCACAACATAGGGTCAGTTTTAATTATATCATAAATTTATGATAATAAGTATTTCAGTAGAGGGTCAAAAGACAGTTTTACATACCATGTTTAATGCCATAGGCCAACAAATTCAGGAGAAGGGTGATTTCAAAAAAAAAGAGGATTTTTTTTCAAAGTGAGCTACAGAAGATATTTTAAAAGCTTTTGGTGAGTTTTTTGTCCTTAAATAAGTGTTGCCTTAGTGTTAAGATATATTCAAAATTTCATGAACATATCTTGATAAATAAAAAATTTATGACAAAAAATGATGCTAAAATTGTCCCTAGTGAAACGATATTTGTGTGACATTTTCTGATAACATCATTATTAGGACTGTTATTACATAAAGTGTAGGTATTTGGTGATGGAAACTTAGTATTTAAATGAAACTTTGACTTATAATCTTTATCTTTTTAAAGGTTTCAGATGCATATTACCTCATTTAGACTACACATTCTGGGTTTATAACATACAACATGCTGACGAAAATTTTGTCGAAATTTACTTAATTCTCAATGTATTTTGGTCTTATTTGATTTCTGTAGAATTGCAACCTGTTAATTAAGTTAATTTGATGATGTTGATAATATAAGATTAAAATAAGCATAAAACTATTGTTGCATGTCTTTACACTTTGATCTGCTAGAGCTATATCTGTAGGTACCCCAAATTGTCCCTAGTGAAACATTTTGTGTTTGGGTGCTTATAATTGTTCCCCATCTTTTTCAAATGTGCATTCTTTTATATTTTCCAAGAGAGTTTGTGCCAAAAAGATCACTAGCAATAGAATAAATGAGAGGAGGATGTGCATTTGGTATCTGTCATCTGAAAACAAATGTCCCCAGTGAAACACAATTTTGCTGCATGACACTATATCAGTCTAACTGTTTAAAGATCTTAAATTTAGGGTGTTGCCTGGTTACTTCTGATTACTTGTTATAAATATAGGTTATTTTCTAATATTTCACAAGACATTTTTCTTGATATCCCCATGGCGTAGGTAAAATATCAAAGACATCATTTTCTAAATTTCTGACAGCAAAATTGTACATATATATTGATATTAAATCTAAAAAGCAATTGTCATGTTTGAAATTATAGAAAAAATGAACTATGAACAATAACAAATTAGTCTTATTTATCCTGAGCCTAACAATTTTATGTCCCCAGTGAAACGGATTCAGCTGCATTTGTATCTGGTGACTTTTTTTCAGAATCTTTTCCTATTTCAATTTGTATACATCTTTAATTGAGTCTTTGGACAATAATCTTTACATTCAAACTAAACAAGAATCAAATTGAATTCTTCTACCATTTATTTTGGTATCTTAACTTTAAAAATGTAGGTAAAGCTTAGAAATATGTGCCAGTTGGTTGTTTCAGACCACGGAAAGATACCAGAATTTATTAATCTACAAGGCCTTGTCAATGATACATACAAATTTCATGTACATTTTATCAGCTTCTAAACAGAAGAAGGCTTAAGACAATTTTGTTCATATTTTTGTCCCCAGTGAAACGGACTTTCCTGTTTCTTTGGTGCCATGTAAACTACTTTTGGCTACTCATAGAAAAACGATTTTTGGCTTATCTATAGCTATGTGTTCATTGTCACATTAGATGGCACTACAGCTATTTTCCTAACATATTGCGTCTTTTACAGAAACTTTTATTAGTGATAAATGAAAAACCAGAGCAAAATTCTACTTCAAATTGTCATAAAATTTGATACATCTCGCAGAAGTAGCAAATTTTTGTATCAGATTGTAGCTTTACCTATGCTACAAACAAATAAGACAAATAATCTTTCAATTATATAACTTTTCCAAGCCTTAAGATGTCTAGAAAAAATCAGATATCCTTAAAAAATGAGTCAATGGATTTGAACAAATTCAAAATTAAAAAGTAAATTGTCTTTGTCCTTCACCTTCCCATGTATATTTTCTGAAAATTTGACATCTTAGCAAAACATTTCTAGAGAAAACATCAGCAAATAATTATTTTAATTTTTGAGACCCAATGTCACACTTTATCCTCTTTTTTTTTGAAACCACCCAGAAGTAGATTTGCCTTCCTTGTCCATATATGAAATAAGATACCCACAGAACATAGGGCCAATTTTTATAATACCACAATGATTTGAAGCGTTTCAGTAGCAGGCCTTTGGCTAATGCTACAAACAAAATTTTAAGAAACATTGCTATATTTATTGAGAGAATATGTTTATGGACAGTCAGATAGATCTAGATGGATGACCATGGTTTGCAATCACAATACCTCACACTTAGCACTAATTGCCAAGGTGATCTAAAATAAATGTTTAATTCTATTACATTTAATTTTAGGCATCCTGGTTGTCTCTAAAAAACATAACAAGACAAGCAACTCCATGTACAAATTTCTTTCAGTCTCTGTGACAGCAAGATGAAATTTTAAACATTTCTACCTAAATTTGGCTTCTAGTCATTAACAGTTTTGTACAAAAGAAGGTTCTATATGCTTTAATCTTCCCCAGAGCCTAAATGGAAGACTGGTACTGACTATGTTATAACTTCAGGACAGAAACTCAACCTTAGCTTTGTGTATTAGAGACAAAAACTGATCTGTTTCAAGTTATAAAGGTTTTCCACCTGCATTCACATAAAGATTTCATAATTCATTTGTCCATAAGTAATACTTGCACAAAGTTATTTGAACAGAATTTTACAGTTCATAAAAGGCACATATCCACCAAATAAAATGGTCAATACCAGTAAAAGTTGACAAAACATACATGCAAACTTCTTCAACACTGATAAATATCATATTTGATCAGTCATTCCCTGGCATAAAAGTGGAAAGAGGCCTGAAAGGAATATACTAATTTCTAGGTATATTGCTAGATAATAGATCTAATTACTTTTAAATCATAGAAAACTGCTATTTTGAAAGTATTTGTTTTATATTTCGTAATCATCGCCTACCTGAAACACAAAATATAGGTATTTATAGGTATTTGGGTCAAAATGTGTGATTTTATAGGTTTTTATAGGTAAGGTCCAGAAATATAGGATAATATAGGTATTTATAGGTATTTATAGGTTACTGGGCGCCCTGCCAAATTCTTCTTGCGAACTTCCCGCAACTATTTGCCGCAAAGTTGCGGCCACTTCGTTTTTCGTATGCAAATTAGTTTTCTCGCAAACTATTTGCCGCAAAGTTGCAGCAAACCGTTGCTGCAACTTTCCAGCAAACTGGTTTGTTTATATTTCTTCCAATCTTCCTGCAAACAAGAAAGCTATTTGATTGGATGCAGAGTAAAATAGGTCAGCTTTTCGTCAATTTGGGATTTACATTTAACCAAATACTTCCTCACTAAAACCGGAAGAGGCTTTCAATGAAAGTAAGGCCTTGGAAAGCTTTTGATTACATTTGGTGATAGTGATCAGTTTCACATTTTCTTAAGATACCTCGCTTTACCCTATCCCAAACAAGACCTGGTTTTGACGTCCCTACTAAATAAGGCTGGGGAAAACATTGAGGCAAAAGAAGTAAATACTGATAATCAGCATTTTCTCCTTTTGCCTTAGTATTTTCTAAGCTATATACACAAATCCTTTCTTTTTTCTATTTTGTTGTATGCCGCAACTTTCTAATTAATTAAATACCAATTCATTAAAATCTTATCCGAAACTTTTAACTTCTTAAATTAACAGAAGTTGATGTAGATAACAGTTTTTAAAGAAGGCATATTTCTCAGATAAAAGTTATCTTTCTCAGCTCATTTTCACAAGCAAAACAAATAACATTCCTCACCAGGAAGAACAAGATTCTCAATAAACACTTTTAACCCTTTCCCAAACGGAAAAAATTTAGGTGATCCACTTCAAAAACTGCCACAAATGACAAAATGGAAGTTACTAAAGATAGAATTTGTGTGAAATTTGGCACAGAAAATATTGAGACAAAAGGAGAAGCTGCTGGTTATCAGCAGTTTCTTTTTTTGTTTCAATGTTTCCCAAGCCTATTCTCTAATGGACGTCAAAACCAGGTCTTGTTTGGGAAAGGGTTAAGGTAGTCCACCCCTAATGAGATTCGCGAGACATCGGCATTGTTTGGGCTATGTCGAAAACATTTGGCGATGAAACTTTCCATCGCCGAATGTTCACGACCAGCCTGAATAGCTTCGGATACGTAATGATGCCGCCAAAAAAAAACCTGATGTTTTGTGAATCCCAAAATGGCCACATTACGGGTACAGGGTGCCCAGTGACTTTTGATGTCAAAAAAATAGGTATGTCCCAATAATATAGGTATCAGTTAGCCAGAAATATAGGATAATATAGGTTGTGTTTCTGATGACGAAAACACTTTTTTAAACATTTCTTTACCACCACCACTACCTTCAAGCTCTCTGTTATTAAAAGGACAACAGGAGAAACAGACAAGACAGCCATTTATTAGCTATTGCTATGAGAGCAAGGAAAGCCATTTATCTCTCACCGTAGAGAACATTGAGGCTTTGAGGAAATGATTGTATTTGATATCTTCTGTCTCATCCTAGACGCACAACTTCCAGCCAATTTTCATTGCATGAAGGCAATTTGAAGAATTTTGGCAGAGAGTCATGCTGCCATGATACATGCAAAAACCTAAATATAAGGTCTCGGAAAAAACGATTTGTCAAGAAAAGTTTGCTCTAGATTTCCTTCTCCTTCTAAGATCTTTGTCTCTAAATGGAATCTGATATGGAATCTCTCCACAACATAGAGCCAAATTTCCTAATACTACAAAATATTGAAGTATTTTGATGGAGGGCCATTAGACAATTCTACATACCACATTTGAAAGTCATTGGTTAAATAGTTTTGGAGTAGAAGATGGATGAAAAAAAATTGATATTCTAAAACATGGGGCAAATTTCACAGAAGCAAACATTTTTTATGTGCTTTGGTAGTGGGCCTGAATTAAGACAATTCTACAAAACAAATTTCAAAGACATAGGCCAAACTGTTTCTAAAGGAGAAAAAGAATGTGCATGATTCCTACTTTAACTTTCATGAAATAAAATATCAAACAACATATGACCCATTGTCATTGTACCACAATATTTTGAAGGATACTAGTAGAGGGCCATGAGGTGGTTATACACAGCAAATTGAAATCCCTATGTCAAATGATTCAGGAGTAGAAGATTATGTAAGATTTCCTGCTTTGTCTGTATATGAAGTCTGGTACTCAAACACACACAGGGCCACTTTTCATCATACCAATATAATTTGAAAAGTATTGGCAGAGGGCCATGAGACAATTCTTTATACCAAGTTTAAAGCCTCCAGCTGCTCCCCCACATAGATTCACTATATCAAACCATTGATAGGTGACATTTTTGTCAGTAAGGGTATTTGCCGCGGCCAGGTTGTTTATAAAAGGAACATACCCACTAAATGAAATGGTCAATTCCAGTAAAAGATAACAAAACATACATGCAAGCTTCTTCAACAATGACAAATATTATGTTTGATCAGTCCTTCCCTGGCATTAAAGTTTGAAATAGGCCTGAAAGGAATATACCAATTTCTACTGTACATTGATAGATAATAATTGAGCCGGGATCTGGAAAAACGTCCCTTAAAGCATTTTTCAAAATCAAGTTTTAAGGTCAGCCTGTTGTAAAATGGAGTCCAATATGCATCAATGCTGCTCTCTATAAGTTACTACAGATCATGAAGAAGTTATTGGAGAACAATATGGATCCTGATCAGACTGTGCGTATGCACAGGCTGATCTGGATCTATGTTGGGCTCAAAAGCCTTAAGGGACGTTTTTCCAGATCCTGGCTCAATTACTTTTAAATCATAGAAAACTGCTATTTTGAAAGTAGTTGTTCTAAATTTGTAAACATCGCTTATCCAAGAGACAAAAATATAGGTTTTTATAGGTTTTTGGGGCAAAATGGGTGATATTATAGGTTTTTATAGGTAAGGTCCAGAAATATAGGATAATATAGGTATTTATAGGTATTTATAGGTTACTGGGCACCCTGCGGGTATTCTACCTTAAATCAATATCGGTTGTTGATGCATCAAGTCTATTAGGCTGACATTATTTTGTGTTCATCAAGTCTGTTTATTTGATTTTCGATGCGGCATGTTGTTCATTCTGTGTATCAAATCTTCAATCAATTTGTAGAAACGAATTCGCAGTCTGTTGTCCAAGAATCTTTCGTAGTTTATATTGTGCAGGTCCTTCTTCTTCGAATTCTGTATCGCTTATTTACACTGTAGATTTTTCTAACACTTTGATATTCATTCTATTGGGCAATAATATAGCCCATTCACTAAAACACTCCGGCAATACATTGCGGCCCTGTTACACTTTACACTTAAAGGGCATTACTACAGCCCATATTTACACCAAGCTGTTTCACAAGTGGACACAGGCGGTCAACTGGTCTCTTCAGAGTTTTGTTGATTCGTATCTATAGATCTCGGTCCCCATGTAAGTTTCTTATCTGTGATAGGTCTACATGATCCAACCAATTTTCCACTTGTTCAGGTAAATCAATCACCATTATAATGTCCCCAACAGCAAAGTTTTAGTAACAAGCATTTGATTGACCATTAGAAGTAGATGAAGCTAAATTTTTTTGCAACTTCTTACAAAACTTGTCTGTACATGTACATGTGATTAAAGGTAAATATTAGTCCAGACTGTCCATACTTTAGATGTACATTGATGTTCAACACTTCAGTTTAACTTTAAGTATTTTAGAAGAGCTGACGGACAGTTACTTGACGAAGTTGTTTAATTTCAACGACGTTTTTCTTATCTTTCATGTCAAAATTGGACTTCTCTGTTGCTGTACGTAGTAGCCAACAGTCTTCATTCATATCTCCAGCATTGTAAGGTTCTGTTTACACTGGAAATAAACAAAAACAGACTTGTAAGGTTTAAATTATGAACAAAAACATTTTTCTCATAATGTGTGGCATTTGTAAACATTGATTTTAACAAGAGGACCATGATGGTCCTATATCGCTCACCTGAACCTAAATGATATGAGCAACACTTTTGATCAATTCAATTAATATTTATTACTTTAAGAATGAAAAAGAACTAAAATCTAACTCATCCGAGATCTAAATTATGGTGCCAAACATTGTACAGGGCTCCAGATAAGAGGGGGTGGTGACTTTTCAAACTGCAATAATGCTGTCAGTGATCATCAAACCCTATGTTGTAGGTACTCATTTGTATCGTCTCGTCAAGACGATTCAAATGAGTACCCACAACATAGGATTTGAATTTGAAAAAACAAGAGATGTTTGTAAAACATATATGCCCCTCAAGGGCCTACATTTGATGTAGGTCAAAGTCCAAGGTCATGGTCAAATATGAAAGGTCTTGGTAGGAGGTGTCTATGTGTGAAATATCAAGGCTGTATAAGTAAAAGTAAAATGAAACATAGGCCAGGTTAAAGTTTTTAAAAGTAGCCCAAATGCCAAGGTCAAGTTTATGGTCAAATGTGAAAGGTCTTGGTTGGAGGTGTCCATGTGTGAAATATCAAGGCTGTAGGTGTAAAAGGACATGATATATATGCCTGGTTTCAGTCTTTTTAAAAGTAGGTCAAAGTCCAAGGTCAAGGTTGCAATATTCAAGGTCATGGTCAAATGTGGTAGGTCTTGGTAGGAGGTGTCTATGTGTGAAATATCAAGGCTGTAGGTGTAATAGGACATAAGATAAAGGCTAGGTTAAAGATTTCTAAAAGTATGTAATAATCAAAGGTCAAGGTCACACACGCAAAGGTCATGGTCAAATGTGAAAGGTCTTGGTAGGTGTCCATGTGTAAAATATCGAGACTGTATAGGTAACAGGACATGAGAAATATGCCTAGTTTAAGTTTTTTAAAAGTAGGTCAAACTCCAAGGTCAAGGTCCAAGGTCATGGTCAAAAGTGAAATGTCTTGGGTGGAAGTGACGATGTGTAAAATATCAAGGCTGTATGTGTAAAATGACATGAAATATAGGCTAGGTTAATGTATTGTAAAAGTAGGTCAAACACCAAGGTAAAGGTCACAAGGTTCAAGGTCATGGTCAAATGTGAAAGGTCTTGGTCGTAAGTATCCATGTGTCAAATATCAAGGCTGTATGTGTAAAAGGACATGAAAAATATAGGCCCAGTTTAATTTTTTTTAAAAGTAGGTCAAACTCCAAGGTCAAGGTCACAAGGTCCATGGTCATATGTGAAAGATCTTGGTAGGATGTGTCCATGAGTGAAATATCAAAGCTGTATGTGTAATAGCACATGAGATATAGGCCAAGTTTAATTTTTTTAAAAGTAGGTCAAACTCCAAGGTCAAGGGTCATGGTCAAAAGTGAAATGTCTTGGCTGGAAGTGACGATGTGTGAAATATCAAGGCTGTATGTGTAAAAGGACATGAAATATAGGCCAGGTTAATGTATTACAAAAGTAGGTCAAACACCAAGGTCAAGGTCACAAGGTCCAAGGTCATGATTAAATGTGAAAGGTCTTCATCGTAGATGTCCATGTGTCAAATATCAAGGCTGTATGTGTAAAAGGACATGATACATCGGCCAGGTTAAAGTTTTTAAAAAGTAGGTCAAACTCCAAGGTCAAAGCAGTGTTCCCACTGCCTTTTTGAACTGGGGGTTCCCTGTACCCTCTCCACATCCATATTTTCAAATTTTGGGGGTACCAAGACAAAACTGGGAGTACACCATATTTTGCCAAACAAGACCTGGTTTGACATCCCCGATAGAAATGACTTTGGAAAACAATGAGACAAAAGAAGAAAATGCTGAAAACCAGCAATTCTCCTTTTGCATTAAAGTTATCTGTGCTAAATTATAATTATTTTCACCTTCTTAGCGGTAGCCTTTGCTGTGACGATCTCACTAGTAGATTTAGATGGTGTGGGAGTTTGATTGTCTGCCGAGGTTGACTGCCGCGGAACTTGTCCCCACAGACTTGTTAGCGTGTTTTGTTTGGTCGCCATTTGCAGAAGAATTATATTTTAATGACGTCACGGGTAGGAATGACGCAATGAGAAGCATTCGGGAACACTCGGCAACAATCGGAATATTTCTCGACCATTTACGACATTACGTAAATGCGATTCTACACTAATGAAAACGGCAGAAAGAAGTCCGAAAAGCAATCGGATATTTCCGTAAGACTTTATCACCCACTACGGAAATACACGTTATGTTTACGACTTGGTGGGGATTTCCAATCGTATTCCGATTGGTTGCTTTTTTTAAACACCGGAGATTCAGAAAAATGACATGCGCAGATGT
The DNA here is from genome assembly GCA_963680895.1 of Fragum sueziense. Lineage (NCBI taxonomy): Eukaryota > Metazoa > Mollusca > Bivalvia > Cardiida > Cardiidae > Fragum > Fragum sueziense. Next base: position 34,707,206 of record OY804596.1, read on the forward strand.
ATCAAGTACGAGGAGCCTTGTTGACATTTAACATGGAGTCTCTTTATGTACATCAATTTGACTAATTTCATGGGGAATAAGCTTACGTGCCGGTCACGTAGAGCGTCTTTTATTTTTGAAAATTTGTACGTTCTGTCAAAAAAATTTACGTGTTTCACGTAAAATATTACGTGAATGGGAACGCTGTCAAAGTCCAAGGTCATGGTCAATTGTGAAAGTTCTTGGTAGGAGGTGTCCACGTGTGAAATATCAAGGCTGTATGTGACACTATGTGTAATAGATCATGAGATATAAGCCCAGTTTAATTTTTTTAAAGTAGGTCAAACTCCAAGGTCAAGGTCACAAGGTCCAAGGTCATGGTCAAATGTGAACGATGTTGATAGGAGGTATCTATGTGTGAGATATCAAGGCTGTATGTGTAAAAAGACATGAGACATAGGCAAGGTTAAGAATTAAGTGTAAAAATCAACAAAGGGCAATAACTCAAAAATTTGATCGGCAGAGTTACAGTTCTTGTGCACTGCACCTCTCCATAATGAGATATATCCACCTGTAAAGTTTCATGATTCTACCTTACATACTTTTTGAGTTATGCTCCGGACAAGAATCAAGTTTGAAAATCAACAAAGGGCAATATGATATCTCAAAAAATTTGATTGGCAGAGTTACGATTCTTGTGCACTGTACCTCTCCATAATGAGATCTATCCACCTGTAAAGTTTCATGATTCTACCTTACATACTTTTTGAGTTATGCTCCGGACAAGGTTTTGTCTATGGACAGACCGACGGACCGACCGATCTACCGACGGCCTTCCGACCGACACTTGCAAAACAATATACCCCCTTTTTCTTCGAAAGGGGGCATAACAATTACATGACTAGAATATTGATAAAAGACTAGATGCTTGATTGCCATGTGCTTTGGCAAGGGAGACTACTCATGCACTACATGTACGTTAAACTTGAACAACAAATCTGCGGAATCTTTTGTAAATTAGGCTGTCGCCTATGATCAAAGTGCGCAATATACTTATACAGGCATTGTTGTACATTATATGACATCAACAGAGTTATTTGTTACGTTTGTCGTTTGCAAACAGAATAATTCTCTTTGTTTAAAACTGGGAAGTTTCTAGTTAGCCGGTCCCTACACTAAATGGTCGCAAATAAAGTGACAAACCCCCCAAAATAGAGTAACTTTTCATCAATAAAGAAGAAAATGAGCGGGGGTGTGGGGGCAGCAGCCCCCATAAATAATTTCAAAATAAAATAAAGCGGGGGTGTGGGGCAGCAGCCCCAAAAAATATTTCCTAGTAAATAGGGACCGGTATACTAGATGTGTCTAGATGTGTTCCTAAAACTGTTCTAAAAATAGAATTCCTTTGTGTACCAGCGTGGTCTCGATTCAACTGCGAATATCTTCGCCTATACCAAATGTCATGCAGTCAGACTAAATATGCATAAACAACAATGTTTTATACCTCGATTCTCGACCAAGCTGCTGAAAATAACACGTTATTTGATGAATTAAATTGAATTTTCGTTCTTCTTTACGCGTTCGTTGAAATCTTTGTTTGAAAATATTCGTTTGCGCATGCTCGGAAGTCGTTACGTTTAGACTGGATTTATTCATTTTAGACTAGATGCACGGCCCCACAGTCTGGGAGAAAAACGATTTGTAGTGTAAGCATGACGCGAAGCTTACAATTAAGGCATGAAAAGGGCATGATTCTATTATTTCACAAAACAATACAATAAAAACAGATATTACAAATAAATGAATATAATCATACCTCCTCCCCCACCCCACCCCCCAAAAAAAATTAAAAAAAAATTGGGGGTATTCAGTTTATTCAAGGCATTATTTTGACTGATTAGAATTAAAAGCTACAGAAAAAAGACAGTGAAGAGGACTTCCAAAACCAACTTAAATGTGTGATTTGAATTAACCCTTTCTCAAACAAGACCCGATATTGACACAGGGTATATATATTTAAGAGTGAAATGCTGATAAACAGCATTTTCATCTGACCTTAACAATGAAATTATTTTCTGTGACATGGCATACAACAATCCTATTCTTATTAATACACATGTATTCTATTTCTCCCCTGCACTAGCAGTAGAAATGACGGGGGGGGGGGGGCGGCTAGAATGGGCTAAGCCCCTCCCCAAAGTTGCCCAAAAATGCCGAAGGTTTCTTTTGAAATACACTGAAAATTTAGGATAAATCTAATTTTACCCCTCCGATATCTAGTCACTGGCTCTGACAGGGGCCAGATTCTCCTTCCTTATGAAAATCGCTTCCTATGGACTTGACAGGCCCGTAAGAACAGGGGGGGGGGGGGCTAAGCCCCCAATGTTGGCCAAAAATGCCGAATTTTCCTTATTTCACACTGAAAATTCAGGGAAAATCCAAATCAGCCCGCCTACGAATATTCAGACACTTGGGCTTTAGCCCACCACCCAATATTAAATTGCTTCCTACGGGCCTGGGGCCTGTGTAACATTATGCCATTTGGGAAGGGTACAAAGGCTTTGCACAAATATAGGGTAAGGAGGGACAAAACGCCCAGGTGGTGTCAAACGCCCACCTCTATTATTTCGTCACTCATTATGTCAACTGATATTTATCTTGATTTTACACTTGAAGTATTCTTTAAGAAAGATGCCCATGAAATGTTTACATCTAAACGTCATTCAATTATCAGTATGCGAATAATTGTTTATTTTGCATATGTTTTATCTAATATTTGGGTAATGGGTTTTCTTGTGTATCTTATTTCAGTCCGAGTATTCAATCAACCAAAATGCATTTTATGTTTATATGCCCAATTGGTCGCCTACACAAAAAGATAGAAAGAAAAAAATATCAACACATTTTTTCTCTGGCCAAATTAAATCACCCATCCCCTTTGGGGCAAAACGCCTATGCTGCTTTGGGGCAAAACGCCCACACTGGGCGTTTTGCCCCTTCCAAGGGCTAAATAGTGGGCGTTTTGCCCCTTGTATGGATAAGTAGGTATTCAGAAGTACTAAAATTTTCCTTTAAACTCAAAGAATGACTAAGGTTGGTACATATGACGAAATCCATTTACATTTCGTTGTCTACAAAAGAAAAACTGGCAAAAAAGACCGACTTTTCGCGAATATATCAAACTTTTATGTCACCCGATGGATCCATGTGGGGCAAAACGCCCATGAAACGTCGATTTTGTGTTAAAATGAGACATTAAGACCATTTAATCTACTTTAAAGGAGCCTTATAAAGAACATAACATCAGTATGTTTTAATTTGACTGATATGAAGATGCTGCAGACAAAGGACAGTAACACGTAACCACTTTTATAGACAAGTAAATTATGCCCAAATCTAGCCTTTACGCTTGATAAAAAATGTTGAAAATATGATAAAACCCATCCAAAATATATTTTTTCTAGTATATTAATTACAAACTAATTATATTCCCATTTTCCCCCAGATATTTTCAAAATATTTTTTTTATTTTTCATATGGGGCATAAAGCCCAGTGGTGGGCTTCATGCCCCACCCCCAAAGGCGTTTTGCCCCGAGGGTGGGGCAAAAAGGCCAAATTTCGAGAAAAATTGTTTTAACGACAGTCATTTTTTATATCAAATGACAAAGCTGTTTTGTGTATAGACATTTGGGACAAAGGGCAAAGTTTAATTTCACATTGAAACATTTACATTATACTTTGTTTGTTTTGTTCTACAGCACTCTTTCCTTAAGGGGGGCGTTTTGCCCCTCCTTACCCTATGCATGCATGTTTGTGTAAAAAATGTACACACATGTACATGTAACATGTACATGTGTGCACATTATGATGTACACTGATTAAAAAACAGTTAAATGACTGAGCTTATATGACTCTGTAGATGAGTTATTTGGCAACTAAAATAATTATTGGATAAATTCAGAAATTGGAAACCGATTTGATTTATTTGGGTTTTACACCGTTTTCAACTTCTATGGTCATATCGCGGCGGCTGGAGCACCTAACCGTGGGTTCCTGGTATTTCTCGCACCAGTACAACCACAATATCCAAACCGAGCCTCCAGCTGCTCTCTCACATAAATGATTCACACCCATTGGTGAGAGACAAATGACTTTTGTCAAATGTCAGAATGGATACTGGCCGAGCCGGAATTCGAACTCGCGACACCTGAGTTGACAGACTACGACGTAACCGACTGAGCTATCAGGGCTCGGCAAATTGGAAACGGAACTCTAAGTACCTTACTTATCTAGTTTGCTCTGTCGTATCATGAATTTGTTAGATTATCATCCATTCTAAATAACAAACTTGTCAACGTGAAATTTAAGCATGGACATTCTACACTTATATTTGGCAGTGTACACATACCCCGGACTAAATGAAGATAATGACACTGAAAACAAAATGAAGTCAGTCTTTATGTATTGGTTCAGAATTTTGAGTCTATCCATGTTTCAATATGTATATCTTCATAGTAGATGCAAAACCTCGTATCTCATTTTTGGAAAATTTTAAAGGGGAGGGAAAAAGTGTAATAACTTTTCCCAAACTGAAATGTTTTACTTGAAATTTAGACAATTTTTTCATAATTAAAGTATCATTGATACTGATCGGTAAAATTATCTCAAAACCTGCGAGAATTGCCTAAATGGACACACGAGTGTGTACTTTGAAAATCGCAAGAATCGACGCACGAGGTTTTGCATTTACACCGACGATATGCAAGAATTTTACAGGTATCTAAAGCTCCTTGAATGAGCACTGGACAAGTTTAATTTCAGGACTGCAAATTTCTTGCAAACTGCATGATATTCAATAATGTTCAAGATAGGCTTCTTGCAAAGTTCCTGCAAACTACATGTAAAATATTTGATGGATGACTTTCCTGCGAAGTTCTGACAAGCTTTCTTATTTCTGGCAAACTTGTCGCAAACTGAAACGTGTTTGCCAGAAGATTGCAGGAAGGTTGCAGCTAGCGGCAAACATCGGCGAAGTTCCGGCAAACCCTTCTAGCGAACTTATTTGTTTGCAGCAAATTCGCGGCGAATTTGCTGCAAATTTGCAGCAAAGTTTTCATTTCTGTAAGGGCTTCTTTTAAGAATTTGCAGAATGTGAAGGGTCTTTTAAGAATCAACAGAAAAAAAAAACGTTTTGGTTGGTCGTCTCTAACATTTTGTGTCAGTTGACTTGTCACCATACACTGTCTATTCCTGGTACTTTACCACCGCCTCTACTTAACCCGAATTCAAATTTGTCAAGAATTAAAAGAAGAACTGAATGTTTTCCTCGGTGTTGTGTCACGTGATTCTCCGCCGTGAATTTTGTCAATAAGATAGTCAATCGAAAATATCGCTACCCTTTATTACGTACCCGATAAAAGCTTGAGTGATATTGTCATTTTTGGCAAGGAAAATGAGGAAAGAGAAAAAAATTCAGACAGTGATCCATGCCAGAGAAAGTGTCATGTAAACGAAGGACACCATTTCAAAAATGTGAAACTTATCAATACAATAAAAACAAAGTATAGTTACAATATTTCTATCACCCACTTTAAAAATATGGCAATGTCAGGTCTACATTTTCTGGCATAATATATTATTTTTGAGCAAGGATCTTAATAAGGGAATTATACTAAGCACAACAATATAGGGATATCGGAATTGGTTTAATATTTTACCTCGAAATTTCCCAAATTTACTAAAATTTCTTCAAGAAACATGTTCCTTAACATCTTAAGGAACAAAACTTCAAAAGGTTTTCGGTCGCACTATTATAGACTGGTTTATCCTCGGGCGTATGTAGCAGTACCGTCTGTTTTGAAAATCGCATAATAGTGTCAATGTTGCGTATACGACTTGTAGGGTCCAAATCTGTGTTTCTTTAGATTATCCCTGTCCTTGGATGCCTGCATGTTAGAAGTGGTCCTGAAAGATCCCGGTATGTTGATGCCGGTTATTTTCAATCAGTGAACTTAAAACCTCTATGATAGCGAAAGAACGGAATAACGCGCCGATCGGTTGCTTGGTCAATGCAACCCCACACTTATACGCTTTGTGACGCAGCAATCTTCAATACAACATTAGTGTGGTTAACTGCAAGCTCAAGTTTTGCTACATCTGCCAGTGTTGGCGGTCGGATAGACGACAACGTTGAACCATCTTTTCACAGCTAAAGACTTGTTAGCGAAATTGTACTGTTTAGTTTTCATCCAGAAATGTAGAAATCGCACTGTATGCACAAATTTGGCCCATTTGTGATTTTTCAATTCTGACCCCTCTTTAGTGTATATGCCTATGTTATGAAATCAACGACATGTGACTGCACAGTATTTTCGCACAAAGCAAAAGTGATAATAGTTTTACCAAAAAAAAAAGTATAACAGCTTTCCAAAAACTTATGATTTTAATTTTTATTTATCATTGAATTTCATTATCCCTATATCGTTGTGTTTAGTATACTAAGCACAACAATATAGGGATATCGGAATTGGTTTAATATTAAACCACGAAAGGGGGGGGGGGGTCTCATTTGCGCCCACGCTTAGATTTTCTTGTAACTTTACTCATAGAATGCCCCTGGCCTATGAACTACAAAAATATATTCGTTTTACTAAAAGAGTGCATATAGGTCTTTACGCGGCACCTTAAAGTGTTCCCTGTTTTCATTGATACCCGTCTTACAAAAACTCAATGTTGGCTATCTAGTTTTGTTATAAATCCACAAGTTTTAATACAAATAGCAAGAGGAGTTATTGTAGAAACTTTTGATACCAATACTGTTGGTCCCAACATGCGCAAAAAATTCTTAGAAATTAATTTAGTCAGAAATTGTCAGACAAATAGACGAGAAATTTTCAAACCCTAAAATTCTATCAAATATTTTTGTATGTTCTTTGTCAACCTATGAAATTGATAGGAAAGTTGGCCATATATGTTCCCTGTTTGTATGCAAAATTTGGTGAAAATTTGAAACCGGTAACATTGTCAAATTATGAGAATTGTGAACAACGGCACCTTAAGATGCTCCCGGATTTCAATGGTACCTGTCTAGCAAAAGCACAAATCTGCTTACCTAGTTTTGATATCAGCCCCAAATCTTAATCGGAATAGCAAGAGGAGTCACTGTAGAACATTTTGGTACCAATATTGTTGATATCAACACGAACAAAAAAATTCTTAGAAATTTATTTAGTCAGAAATTGTCAGAAAAATAGCCGAGAAATTTTCAAAACCTAAAATTCTATCAAATATTTTTGTATGTTCCCGTCTTTGTAAACCTATGAAATTGATAGGAAAGTTGGTCATATATGTTCCCTGTTTGTATGCAAAATTTGGTGAAAATTTGAAACCGGTAACATTGTCAAATAATGAGAATTGTGAACAACGGCACCTTAAGATGCTCCCGGATTTCAATGGTACCTGTCTAGCAAAAGCACAATTTTGCTTACCTAGTTTTGATATCAGCCCCAAATTTTAAATCGGAATAGCAAGAGGAGTTACTGTAGAATATGTTGGGTACCAATTTTGTTGATATCAACATGAACAAAAAAAATCTAAGAAATTTATTTAGTCAGAAATTGTCAGAAAAGTAGTCGAGAAATTTTCAAAACCTAAAAATTTTTTTGTATGTTCCCGTCTTTGTCAACCTATGAAATCGATAAGAAAATTTGCCATACATGTCCCCTGTTTGCATGCAAAATTTGGTGAAAATTTGAAACCGGTAACGTTGTCAAATAATGAGAATTTTGAACAACGACACCTAAAGATGCTCCTGGATTTCAATGGTTCCCGTCTAGCAAAAGCCCAATGTTGCTTACCTAGTTTTGGTATCAGTCCTAAATTTTAAATAAAAATAGCAAGAAGAGTTATTGTAGAACATGTAGAACATTTTCAGACCAATATTTTTAATAGCAACATGCCACATAATTTCTCAGAAATCTATTTAGTCAGAAATTGACAGAAAAACTACCCTGAAAATTAAATGAAACCTAACATTCAATAAAACTTTTTTTGTATGTTCCCGTCTTTGTCAACCAATGGATTTAATAAGAAAGTTGGCCATATATGATTCCTGTTTGCATGCAAAATTTGGTGAAAATTTGAAACCGGTAACATTGTCAAATTATAAAAATTGTGAACAACGGCATCTAAACATGCTCCTGGATTTCAATGGTACCCGTCTAGCAAAAGCCCAATTTTGCTTACCTAGTTTTGATATCAGTCCCAAATTTTGAATCAAAATAGCAAGAGGGGTCATTGAAGAACATTTTGGTACCAACAATGTTGATGCCAACATGCAAAAAAAACTCAGAAATTTATTTGGGCAGGAATTGTCAGAGCCGAGAATTTTTCAAAACCTTCAATTCAAATAATTACACTTGCATGTTCCCGTCTTTGTCAACCTATGAAATTGATAAAAAGGTTAGCCATATATGTCTCCTAGTCATATGCAGAATTTGGTGAAAATTTGAAACCGGTACCATTGTCAAATAATGAGAATTGTGAACAACGGCACCTTAGAATGCTCCCGGATTTTAATGGTACCCATCTAGCAAAAGCTTAGTATTGCCTACATAGTATTGATATCAGTCCCCAATCTTAAATCAGAATAGCAAGAGGAGTCATCGTACAACATTTTTGTATCAATATTGTTGATACAAACATGCGAAAATGATGCATGTTCTTCTCAAATCTGAGATTATCAAAAAGTTAATATGTCAACAAAGCAGTGGCTAGTTCATCAGTACAATAGAAATATTAAAAATTTTCATTCGAAGGCACAATTAATGTACAATAAAAACTGTTTTTTGTGTTCTTTTTATTATTTTGAGCAGTGTAGTAAAGAAAAAAATGTTTATATTTTTAATAACTGTGCGATAATGCTCTTATAAGGGCCCGCACTGTAACCGGAAGAAGAAGAAATTAGTCTAAGTGCTGATAAGCCACAAAGGAAAGTTAAAAAGGGTGACATAATAGATTAAATATGCAACATTATGCATCTCCTTTATTCTTCATCCCCACATTTTATAATTTACTCTGCTGTTTGGGATTTTTTCTTTCATTATATTATTGGTGGGTGGGGTACGACAATGTGCCCATTATTCTTTAAAATCATGTTTTTGTGTGAAAAAAGTTAAAATTGATGCCATGTGTAAGTTGGTTATGTTAAATAAAGACACAACAAAGCATAATGAGCTATTTACAAATGTATTTGAAAATAATTAAGTAAAATCTTAGATTTTACATTCTTAGAAATCTGGACCCTTTACACTTAAATTCAAAAACAACACTGTTACCGGTTTTATTTTTTCTTCATATTTTACCATAAGCATGGGCATATATGAGGGCATTTTTTATGTAAATTTTATAGGTTGACAAAAACTGGAACTAGGTGAAATTAAGACCTGAATTTGGTCGAAATACTTAAAAACTAAAGAATTTGGCGATGAGGTCATACAAAATCTTCTAGAAAATTGTTTTTTGTTGAGTAATATATACTATTCTGGTTTATACACAATGAGAAATTATTAGACATTATTTCTGGGGACGATTTGGCTCGAATACGACAAAGCTGGGTGTATATGGCCGCGTTAAGTTAGGATACCCCCCCATTTTTAAGCAAAAATCTTAAAATTCTTAAAAAAATATTTTCCAGAAAAGATTTTTAAAAAACATTTCGGGAATAACGTGGTAATAAAAAATACTAACTTCATACCAAATTTCATAAAATTCCGAGCGTGGGCACAACCCTATGGGAATTTCTGGTAGGGTGAGACCCCCCCCCCTTTCCAAAATTTACTCAAATTTCTTCAATAAGCTTGTTCCTTAACATCTTAAAGAACAAAAATTCAAAAGGTTTTCGGTCGCACTGTTATAGACTGGTTAATCCTCGGGCGAATGTAGCAGTACCGTCTGTTTCGAAAATCGCATAATAGTGGCAATACTGCGCGTGCGACTTGTAGGGTCCAAATCTGTGTTTCTTAAGATTATCCCTGTCCTTGGATGCCTGCATGTTTAAAGTGGTCCTGACAGATCCCAGTATGTTGATGCCGATTATTTTCAATCAGTGAACTTAAAACCTTTAAGATTGCGAAAAAACGGAATAACGCGCCGATCGGTTGCCTGGTCAATGGAACCCCACAATTATACACTTTGTGACACAGCAATCTTCAATACAACATTAGTTTGGTAAACGGCAAGCTCGAGCTTTCCTACATCTGCCAGTGTTGGCGGTCGGTTAGACGACAACGTTGAACCATCTTTTCACAGCTAAGGACTTGTTTGCGAATATGTATTGTTTATTTTTATCAAGAAATGCGGAAATCGCATGTGTATGCACAAAATTGGCCCATTTGTGATTTTTCCATGCTAACCCCTCTTTAGTGTATATGCATATGTTATGAAATCAACGACACGTGACTGCACATTATTTTCACACAAAGCAGAAGTAACAATAATTTTGTCAAAAAAGTACGAGGGACGGTCGGAAAGTAGTTGGACTTTTTACTAGTTCTCTAAAACCATTTAACTTTTTAACAAAATTCTTTCTACACTGTTTAAACAAATTGTCCATCTATGTCTATGCATTTTTGCCATCTTCTTAGGAGCTCTAATATTCCCGCTATTAACCATGACGTAGACCCACTGTATTAGGTACAGTGCAACAGCCGGTATGAAAGGCACCCTGGTCTCAAATTTCTTCCCAGCAAGCATTTTCATCAGTTCTAGACACAAATAAAGGTCACATGGGACGAGGTCAAGGCTATAAGAAGAGTAAAACAACTTTTGTCATGTGTAATGGTTGATAATCTCCACTGTAGATGCGGTGGTATGGGAGCGTGCGTAATCGTGAAGTAGAAAACATTTTTGTTTGCTAATCTGGGACGCGTTTACTTCAACATTTATTCTTAGATTTTTTCTGAATTACTTCAGAATTGTACTTGGCAATGACAGTTTTTACCATTTGACATGCAATGAGTACCTATCAATCCTTGCGAATCCCCAAAACCAACAAACATGACTACCAACCGAAGGAAACAGCTTAATCTTTTCAGGGGTCGGGAACCAGCTCGTTTCCATGACTGCTTTGACTGATTTTTTATCCCAAGGTCGGAATTATGAGCCCTTATTTAATCTTCAGTGATAATTTAGTTCAAAAACTTAACTTCTTTGCGATTAAAATGACTAGAATGTTCTTTTGTTTTGGTTACCCTTGTTGTTCCTCTAACAAATAGCCTTTGGTACATAAAACCCCTATCACATATAAGAGGACAGAATATCATATATATACAACTATCTTTGAGAAAAAACCTGACCACATTATTGGCAAATGGATGTAGATTCCACCAATATATAATGTGTTTATACAGTTGCAAATGGAGAGACAGCAGCACGAAAAGTCCAACTACTTTCCGACCGTCCCTCGTATAACAGCTTCTAGTAACCTTAAAATTTTAATTTCTATTTATCATTGAGTTTCATTATCCCTATATTGTTGTGCTTAGTATATGTCTTATGAGACCAACATGGGGCCAAATTACCAGTCTTTCTCTTTCTTCTTCTTTTATTATAATGGCAAATGTTCTTTATAAACATTATGGCCATGTCAGATCAACTTTCAAGTTAAAAGAACATGTAAACTATTGCGGAGTTACATATAGGAACCTTGGGAAATGTCTTTTTCAAAATAAGATATTCAATCAAATGTTCTTCAATCCCTTTGCTGTGGGTACTCATTGGAATCGTCTCGTCGAGTATCCATGACATAGGATATTTCGTTAAAACAAGAGGACCATAGTGGGCCTTAATCGCTCACATGAACCTAGATAGCGCAAAAATCACAATGTTGTCAAGTTCAAGGACACTTGATTCAAGATGGAAGATAATGATGAATCTTAAAATTGCATTCATGATCTTATATGTCTTGTTTGATTGATCAATATTGTGGCTGTACATGTTACAGTGAAAACAAGATGGCTTGTTCGAATCAACTAATATTTGTGACTGAAAGACTGAAACAAACTTATGGTCACCAACTTCGTGTCCAAGTTTCCACTTGATTGGTGAATGATATATGTTGTTGTTAGACTACAAGCAAAGTCAAAAGCGGCTATTTTGTCGAATTTAAGGGCTCATAACTCATGACTTTCTGATTCCATCAGTCCGAAATTTATATTCATCTAAGATATTATAGTTACCAACATTTTGTCCAAGTCCTGTCTTGATAAGTAAATAATTGTAAAAGCTAGAATGTAAACAAGGTCGAAAACAGTAAAAAACGGCAATTTTGTCAACTTTAAGGGCATACAACTCATGACTTTCTGCTCAGATCAGACTGAAAATTAAACTCATATGAGATCGTATGGTTGCTAACATTGTGGCCAAGATTCAATTTGATTTATCATTACTTAAAGATTCTGGGGTGTAAGCAAATAAACAGCAATTTTGTCTAATTCAATGGCACATAACTCATGACTTTCTGCTCCGATCAGACTGAAAATCGAACTCATTCGAGATCTTATAATTACCGACATTGTGACTAAGACTTGATTCTATCGGTTAATATTTGTAGATGCTAGAGTGTTAACAAGGTCGAAAATAGTCCAAAACAGAAATTTTGTCAAATTCAAGGGCACATAACTCATGACTCTCTGCTCCGATCAGACTGAAAATCTAAGTACAGGTAATCCGAGATCTTATGATTACCAACTTTGTGATCAAGATTTAATTTGATTAGTCAATATTTGTAGATGCTAGAGTGTTAATAAAGTCAAAAGTATCTATTTTTGACGTTCAATGGCACATGACTCCTGACTTCCTGGTCCGATCAGACCCAAAATCAACCTCATCCGAGAAATTACGGTCATACATGTTTTGACCAAGTTTAGTCAATATTTGTGGATGCTAGAGTGTAAACACTAAATTGTGGATAAACGGACAGACGGACGGACGGATAAGCGGACAGACGACGGACAAAAGGCGACCACAATAGCTCAGCTTGAGCACTTCGTGCTCAGGTGAGCAAATAAGATACTAGTAATTAAAATTCATTTATAGCGTGTTTCAGCTGACCCGACGCCGACCTTTATGAAAAATATGGTCATATTTGGAAAAAATCTCAACATACATTAAAAAACCTTCAATTTTAGTCTACAAATATGCAAGAAATATGGCTGAATAGCTTTTAAGAAACCGCTCAAACATGTAATTTATGATAAAAGTTTAAAAAAGCTGCATATGCCAATTGACTCGCGTAGTTCATCCCCTTCTTATCTGTTTCCGTGTTACGCGTGCGAGACACATTCAAGAGAAAACTACGTTAACCCTTTCCCAAACGGCAAAATTTTAGGGTGATCCACTTCAAAAACTGTCACAGATGACAAAATAGACGTTATTAAAGATATAATTTGTGTTAAATATGACATAGAAAATATTGAGACAAAAGGAGAAACTGCTGGTTATCAGCAGTTTCTTCTTTTGTCTCAAAGTTTTGCTAAACCATTTTTACTTAGGACCTCTAAACCAGGTCTTGTTTGGGAAAGGGTTAACAAGACACGGGAAAGACATTGGCCATCTTATATCATTCTTGTCAATAGCAAATGTTACAAAGAGCATGTAACTACCAGTGTTTGCATGCCTTTTAAAGTAGATGAGCCACATTATGGTGAATCCTACGATGCTCAATTTCCGTGAAATGTGCTTCAGAAAATGTAGTTTTACCTTTTATATCACAGGAAACATCAAAGTGAAAAATCATTGATAAAAATATTTTCTACTGTTGTGGAAGTCTTCGTGACATACATGTTCTGCACAAATCTAGCATTGAGGAATGATTCGTATTTCGACAAAGGGAAAGCACATTCATATTAAGAACAGAAATTCATAACAGTTATCATTTACATGGACAAATGTTTTGAAACCAAATACCGAATTGTGTTCCTTTTATTATTTAGGGTAGTGTAAAAAAATTTGCAGAGCTTGTTTAGAAAAGAGTTAAATCTTTTCGAATATCCGAAAACAAATACACTTTTCAGATCAATGATTAGATAAATTATATCGAAATTTTGAACCTAATAGGCGGCGATAGAAATGTTCTATGACAGCTTATTGTCTTTTCTATTGTTCGAACTAAACTAAATGCACACGATTTTGTACGATAATTGTAAGCCAATCTGTATGGGTTCATTTAACAAGAATGAGATAGGTTTGTTTGTGCAACTGAAGACCGGAGCCCGGATCTGACAAATAGGCCCCCTATGACATTAGAGGCCTATTTGAATATAGATCCGCTTGTGAAAAAGCGTTTACTGTTCAAGAATCCTGACTTTTGTCAGACAGCTTTAAACACATTTGAGAATTGCTTTGAGGAATGATGCTTTTTGATGCGTCACATGTTAGCGGTTTTTGAAAACATTGTGTAAAATGAAGAATTTTGCTTGACACAAGCAATTTCTTCGTGTCCCACAATAATTATTTTCTATACAGAAAGACATAAGAGTGTAGAATTTTGTTCGCTTATAACTTTTGTCTGCAGCAGCTGTGAATTTGATCTGTCTACAAATTTGCCGTCTGGTAGTGGGTTTATCAAATTGTACGTATACACAGGTTAATATTGAGTCAATTTTGTTTCAAATACCGGACGGGTCCTTTTTCTAGATCCCGGCTCAATTTTGGATAGAGAACGAAGAATATCACGGTGGGGATTGTGCATGATGGGATGGATAACGACTACCGACAATAGGGAACGATTTTATCAAGTAAACCGTGACGTAATTTCGGACAAATAAATAGTATTTCGTTGGTGTTGTTATAAAATCTCGTAACTACGGCTTGAATCAACCCGTAGTTACGAGATGTTATAACAACACCAACGGTTTATCAAAACATAACGGTAAACTCAGTCTATTTTATGCACAAAATTTGATGCCAACTCGCCTCGCTTCAGGTAAGACATTTTGCAATAACTCTGTTATTTCTGTATCAATTTTCAAGCGGTTTGCTGCATGTACCTCGCCTTATCGAGCTCTTTCATCGGATGTATGGCATATTAGATAAATCATGATACTTTTTCCGAAATATTGTCACAACCGACCAGAAAGCGAAATGGTAACGACTACGGCCAAATTAACCACGCTTCAGGTAAGAATTTGTGCAAGAACTTTCTTATCTCTGCGTCAATTTTCATGCGGTATGTTGCATGTACTCCGTCTTACTGAGCCCTTTTCTCAGATGTATTATTTATCTGGAACTTCCCTGTACTTTTCTCAAAAACCGATCCCAACCGACTAGAAAAAGGGCTTGAATTTTTTGTCGTTTTTCAGGTCGGTTAGGATCGATTTTTGGACAAAGTACAAAGATTCTACAAACAAGTCATATATCCGAGGAAAGAGCTCACTAATGCGGGGTACATGCAACAAACCGCTTGAAAATTGGAGCAGAAATAAGAAAATTATTGCACAATTTCTTACCTGAAGCGAGGCAAATTTTGTCCGTATACTCAGTATTCGTTATCCATCCCATCATGCACAATCCCCACCGTGAATATTGTAGCAACAATAAATACATTGCAAATGCGATTTTAACCCCTTTCATTTATTTTTGAATGTTATTTTCATTTCATTTCATTTCATTTTCTTTTTCACTTTCATTTTAATTTTGATTGATTGATTGATTGATTGATTGATTGATTGATTGATTGGTTGATTGATTGATTGATTGATTGATTGATTGATTGATTGATTGATTGATTGATTGATCGATCGATTGATTGATTGATTGATTGATTGATTGATTGATTGATTGATTGATTGATTGATTGATTGATTGATTGATTGATAAAGCTAGTCCAAGAACGAATTTGTAAACAAGGTACTCTAGCCTACGAACAGGAAAATAGTTATGCTCTTGGCTTAACCATTTTTTTCTATGCAACGAAAAGTCTAACATGTATTTGGGTTGTCAGGATAGTATCCGCTTTTGAACTGGTGCCATGTAAATCAAGAGAACATGATTCATTGGCTGTTGTTTAACATCCATTTGAACTGCCATTTTGCGTCGGCTGGAGCACATAACCATTGGTTCCTGTCATTGCAATTAACAGTACTACAACATCTTTTTGGAGTCTCTAGTTGCTCGTCCACAATTGTCTATGTATTTTCAACTATTCTGTGCAGACAATTCAACAAAGAATTTTTGCCGCGAACCCGAGACCTCGTGATATGTACACATGCTTACATGCCACCGACCTCTGAAGAATAGGGAACGATTTTATCTAAATAATTGTGACGGTAGTTCGGACAAACAAATAGTATTTCGTATGTGTTGTTATAAAATCTCGTAACTATAATACGGCTTGATTCAAGCCGTAGTTATGAAATTTTATAACAACACCGACGGTTTATCAAAACATAACAGTAAACCCAGTCTATTTCTAGCATAAAATTCTTTACCATTGAAAAACAACATGTCTTACTCGGCGTTGTATATCCGACTCGGCATAAAGAAGTGGAGGATTTAATTTATTGGGGTTTTACGCCGTTTTCAACTTCTATGGTCATATCTCGGCGGCTGGAGCACCTAACCGTGGGTTCCTGGTATTTCTCGCAACAGTACAACCACAATATCCAAACCGAGCCTCCAGCTGCTCTCTCACATAGATGATTCAGACCCATTGGTGAGAGACAAATGACTTTTGTCAAATGTCAGAATGTATACTGGCCGAGCCGGGGTTCGAACTCGGGACCCCTGGATTGACAGACTCCGACGTAACCGAATGAGCTATCCGGGCTCGGCTCTCTAAGTGGGGGATAAGAACATCGTTATTTCTCCCAATAAAAGTAAAATATGAAGCGGCCTTCCAATGCCATTCAGGGTTATGTTGACTCCAAATGCGAAATTAAGAAAAAGAAAAAAATAAGAGAAGAAAGGAGAAATCATCGATACCATTTCCATCAATACTTTCCAAGCTTTAATATCGATTTCGAGTATCGCCTTTTTAGTCACCCGCAAGTGTTTGGAACTTGGACTCGTCAAAATTTTTGTCATTTTGTAGAGTTTAACCCATAACCAGACGTCAAAGTTTTAGACTTGTCCGAAATCAAGATAACGCAGACGATAATAACATGTGAATGAAATTCAAGATTCTTTGATCTTTTGAGATAGCAAACATTGTGGGAAATGAGGAAAGTGCATGTCACAAGCAATTTCTTTATTTTCCCTCTATGTTTTCTAGGGCCTTTATCTTTTAGGTAGTCAAAAAGAGTCAATTTGAAGTAATGGGCTAATAATAATCACGAAAGTTTTTATGATAATAGAAATGTAGGCCTAGTTATTAGCTGAATATGGTACATTTTGTAGTGTATAGTACATGTAAATTACTGTCCATTATAATCGTATTAGGTATTCAGTATGCGCTTCTAAGGAATATAAGGTAAGAAAGATAAAAAATGAATATATTTTTCTCGTGATAAATTGATAAGTTTTAGGATAAATTGATAAAATCAGTTTAGATAAGTTCAAGTTGATTATCAATTTACGCTTTCCACATCAAAAATTTTTTAGACAAGCCGAAATTGAAAGCTGTTGACAAAAATTGAAGTTTACAAAGAGGATTTTCAACAACAAAACACTGAAAGTATTGAAGTAAAGCAGTAAATGCTTATTTTCAGCATTTTTTCTACTTTTCCGTATTGCTTCAAAGGTTATTCCAATTAAGCCAATAATGATGAATATATAGACGATTAAACACTGATATCAAAAGTTTCATGAAATAGTGTGCAAAATTGTAAGAAGAAGGGAGCAAATGCTGATTATCAGCTTTTACTTCTTTTTCATATACCGGTATGTTTTCACGAGCCTAGTTTATCTAATTTCAATCGTTATGTTAGCAACAATAAGTAAAATCAGGCAATAAGCTTAATGACTACATGTAGGCAATAAGCTATTGCCTAGTCAATTAGTTATTGCCTAAAAATTTCAGGCATTAAGCTTATTGCCTGAAATGTTTCATCCCAAACTGAGTCTATTGCCTAACCTATGTTAGCGGCAATAAGTAAACTCAGGCAATAAGCTTAACGCCTAGGCAATAAGCTATTGTCTAGTAAATTAATTGCCTAAAGATTTCAAGCATTAGGTTTATTGAATGAAATGTTTCATCCAAAATTGAGACTACTTTACAACTTCTTTTAGTGGTCATGTTAAGGCATTGATTGACTGTGTATATGGGTATTTCTGTGAATTTAAAAAAAAAAGTCAATCATCACATTGAAGGTAATACATGTATAGGCTGTGATCTAGCCATGGGCTACCATGGGCTACCATGTGTAAGCATCAGTTGTGTCCAGAACAAACTTTGAATTTAAAGATGAAGTTTAAACATTAATTTGTTGGACACAAATCAAAGAAAATGCGTCAATGCAAAGGTTGGTCTCTATCAATGACCTGAGATAGTTTCACTGCCTATAATTCAAAATCAGTTTCACCCCCTTTGTCATTTTCATTTCAATTTTAAAAGTGTTTTTGGCTTATAAGCAACCATTTAAAGAAAACCGGGAAGCGTTTAATGGCATTAGAATAACCAATCTTGGCATCAAAACAAACTTTAAAAAATGAAATGGGAATGTGATGTCTTTTCGAAATTAAGCTAATTGTGGCTTAACATATTAATTAATATGTACATGGAACTTGTCATTTCCATTTCAAGTGTAAATTTATGCGTTTTTTGCCTTATAATAAACAATTAAAAGATCATAGCATTTACTCGCGTAAGAATAGAATAACCAATCTTGACATCAAGACAAATTTTAAAGAAATGAAACAAGAGCATGATGTCCTTTTAAATATTCCTTGCAAGTTGCGTTCTTCTTTTTCCTCTTTTTTCTCATTTTTCTTACAACCGTTTTTTTTTCCAAAGTTGTCAAAACTTATACGGTAGTCAAAACAAGACAATGTTTTAAAATATTTTCATTTGTAACATTGTATTAATTTTGTTAAAGTTGTTTTATCCCTTTCCAAACGACAATAAATAAGAATATGTTTATTTGAAAGCTGTTACAGATGACATACAGATTTTCATAAAACAGCTATTGTGTTACAGCGTTTAGGCAAAAGAAGTAAAAGCTGATTATCAACAGTTATCTTTCTTTTACCTCGATATTTACCCAATACTTTTCTATAAGGGACGTCAAATCGAAGTCTTGGGGATGGGAAAGGACTAATCGGCTTAAGTCTTTTGGACACTTGAGAGCTCTTAAATAGACAGTAATTATAATCGAATTTATTTTAGTAACAGAAGGATCAAAGGACATTTGAGAAATATAATAGGTTTTTAACTTTAATGACAAGGTAAAGATACTTCACCCTATCCTAAACAACACCTGGTTTTGAGGTCCATTTGAGTAAGGTATGCTTATTGCTATTTTTAACAAAATAATAATTTTGGCGATCGACAATTCTTTGATCTGCTGCAATGTCTTTAGATTTGATCAAAACAGTATTTTATCACAACAACAACAACAACAACAACAACAACAATAATAATAATAATAATAATAATAATAATAATAATAATAATAATAATAATAATAATAATAATAATAATAATAATAATAATAATAATAATAATAATAATAATAATAATAATAATAATAATAATAATAATAATAATAATAATAATAACAACAACAACAATATCAATAACAACAATAATAATAACAACAACAATAACAACAACAACAGTCCTTTTCGGAATATTAATATCTTAGTGTACTTAGTTCCTACGCATCTAAGAAACAATCAATAATTAAGAAATCAAGAATAAGTGAAAAACATTTGTTTACCTGTGCAAAATAAAGTTTATTCATTCATTCATCTTTCAGAAACTTTTTGATATCACTAAAAACTTTTTTAAAATGAAAAATCTCAAAAAAATATCGGGTAGTGGGTTCCAATATGGCGGAAGTAAGAGTGCAGAGAAACGACGTATTTGATTGGTTTCTATATTTTGCTTTACAAAAACGAAAGTACAATTCTCTTTTCAGTCTGAGAAACCAGTACATCATACATATATTAGGAAACAATATTTGTGAAAATAATTTATGAATTAATAAAGATGTTCTTATCAACTATGAAGGAATAAAGGGGCCTCTATTACAACCACTACACTGCAGTATGGAATTCTAGAACCAACCCTTAGATACAACATTTCGGGAAGGCTTTACTTACAAGGCTTTACTCTTGACCAAACTGTTGTCATTGACGTAGGAGAGAAATCCCTACACTTGCCTTGAGATTTTTTTAAAAAGAAAACAAAGGAAAATAGCATTGAGTAAGCATTTCAAAACAGCATAATTGTTATAAGGCTATTCTGTCAATCACACAAAATGGGGATAACAAGTACATCTTACTAAACAGTGAAATATTCATTATGAAATCACGTTACATTGCAAATGACTGCCACATGATTTTCTTAAAATAACAATAATGCTGAGGTTTGCTGGTCTGCTTTTCGTTTTCATAAATTTACCGAAAATAAAAAAATTAAGAACTTGGAAAAATGGTCATAGTGTTTCATATAAATCATAATTAAAATAGTACTTCTAAATCCCTAACTTTCAACATTTTCTCCCCAAGGAATCTCCTTGAAATATACTGACAGATGTGCGCAATAATGACGTCATTCGGTGTTGTGTAATCGAAAGGGAGGTCAAAACAAAAATGGCGTCGTAATAGTGATGCGTCGAAATAAAGTACTCGAGGATAGTTGTTAGCCAGATCGAGTTTCGTTGCAACTAAGCATGTAATACGAGTAAAATGCCAGATGGTCAGTATATTCTAAACATATACTTGGGTGAACAGTTATACAATACTTGAAACAGTAAATGATTAGAACTGCATTTTCATTTTTAGGAAAATACTTAATTAATTAAAGTGACATTTCATAATAATCTTTACATAAATGTTTCTTTTATTTTATCTGAATGAGCATATTTTCTTATGAAAATTCTGAAAATTTCAAGCCAAAATATTGAACCGTCTACGAGAAATATATATTTTTGTGCTAAAATTAAACAAATTGTTGTGAACAACAGTTCAGATTTATATAGAATTTGTCATTTCTGCATTAGCTTTAAAGAGGTTTTTTTCGCTTATAAAAAAAAAACAACTTAAAAAAGCTGTGATAGCATTTCTACACAGAAAAATAAACAATCTTTGCATCAATGCACACTTTTGAAAAATGAAATAAAAAAAATTAATGTGAAATGTCTCTTTAAAGGCAAAAAAGCAACTGGCTATTTTAACTTTAAAAGATCATTTCTTGAAAACAAACCTACGAATACGAGTGGTCCTACTCATAAAAACTTACAGTCAACCCCTAATGAGATTCGACGATGTCGGAACTATACGGGCGCGGTCGAAAACATTCGGCGGTGGAACTTTCGACCACGCCCGAATAGCTCCGGATACGTAACGATGCCGTTCGGAAAAAGCCGAAGTTTTGTAAATCTTTGAATGGCTATATTACGGATATTCTACCTGAAGGAGAAGAACATTTATTTAGTTCAGAAAAACGATGTTTGTCTGAATTTCTGAATTTCGTTTTTTCGCTTCATTTGCGATTCTCCAACCTTCCATTAATAAGATGAAAAGGCCAGGTATTGTTTGGAAAGCCAATAATATTCCATCCATCATTATCTACTAGACACTTCGTGCCACTTCGGGCGTCATCAGTAGCAACGGAAATTGATAAGGGTATCCCTCGTCAATTCTCGTTGCCACAGATGGCGCCCGGAAACTGACCAGGGTATCTCTCGTTAATTTCCGTGATCATGGATGACGCCCGAAGCTCCACGATTAGGTATCTGGTGATGGGTTGTAATTCGAATGATAAAATATTAAAATTGATAATCTGAATTAAACCCCCCATGCTGGTCATAATTAGACCGCGTCACGAGAAAATCGTGGCTATGTGGTCCTTTCCAAAACAACCCTTTCTTCTGAGATACCCTACTCACTGGTGGTGAACTCGGCCAAAGCGAGGGACGTTTTTTCGCGAACAATATATTCCGTCGGTGTTGTTATAAAATCTCGTAACTACGGCTTAGATAAAGCCGTAGTTACGAGATTTTATAACAACACCAACGGTTTGTCAATACATAACGGTGAACCCTGTCCATTTTTAGACCAAATTAATTACAGCTAGAGTTAGAAATCCTTAAACTCACATTTAAACGCAAAATATCTATAGTTTTTTGTAGCGAAAAACGTTCCTCGCTTTGGCCGAGTTCACCACAAGTGCTACTTGGTTGGCATTTCAAATCAATGAGCTATCGGATACACCCTATCATTATACAAATATACACAAAACACTTCGTGAATCTTCATGCGTCATCCGTAAAAAGGGAAATTGACAATGATATCCCTCACCTCGTTAATTTCCGTTACCATTGATGACACCCGATGATGCACGAAGCGTCTCGTAGACGGGGATGGTGGGTTGTAATCATTGCAACTACTGATGACATGCATTTTCTCTAACTCCCCGCATTCCCGCTATATTTTCTATGCTTTGAAGTTTTCCATGTTAGTGCCTATAATAATGTGCTGTAGAAAAGGCTTGGTTATGACATCCATGGTGGAAAAATTTACGAAAATTGAGAGAAAAGAAGTTGTTGATAACCCGCAATTTCTCCTTTTCCCACAATGTTTTTATACCATGAACTACAGGATTTCTTCTTTGTGTATCACTTTTTGGCGTCTACCATCCCTTTTGCTGTTTGGAAAGGGTTAATGATTGAATAGTACGGAGCTAAATATCACTGGTTGTGAACTCGGCCAAAGCGAGGGACGTTTTTTCGCGAACAATGTATTCCGTCGGTGTTGTTATAAAATATCGAAACTACGGCTTATCGAAGACGTAGTTACGAGATTTTTAACAACACCGACAGTTTGTCAATACAAAATGGTAAACCCGGTCTATTTTTAGAACAAATTTATTGCCCTTAGAAAAACTGATCTTTAAACTCACATTTAAACGCAAAATATCTGTACCTTCTTGTAGCAAAAAGTCCCTCGCTTTGGCCGAGTTCACCACCAGTGAACCTTGTAGCTGTAGTATTTCAAGCTATAGTTAACAGTTACGAGGTTTTGGTCACCAACTAACAATAATATTTTTTCTAATGACACTTCAAATTAGGCCATCTTTGCGTTATAATTACGACATATTTGTTTATGTAGTGTCAACAAATTATTCCAAAGAGAAATCAATAAACATGTTCCAATTAATTGTCTGTGGATATAACATTATATAAAACAGTTTAAGATAATCCACCTTTTTCTGAATGAGAAAAGAGGTGTATCTTTTAGAACGAGTTTTTAAGATATCTTAAGAAATTTTTAAGATGTTTCAGATAAAGCATTCAATGACAGCGCGCATGCTTAAACAGAACCCCTCGGTCTATCGTGTTTAGTTGTAATGGAACTAAACGTCACTTTTCAACAAAGACCTCTTTTTAAAACTGCAACTTGTTTTATTCTGCAGATACGAGGTCTCTGTTCAAAAGCAGCGTAAATCTGCGCCGTAATCTGCACACACAAAAAACCCCGACAACACAAACAAAAGATGATTTGATCATTTTGGCATTTTGCCACTTCAAAAGATGGCTGTATTGATAACAAATTCCATCTATATAAACAATTAGTATGTTGTCTACATCATCTTTTAAAATGAATCTGTAATTTTCTGTCATTTGGGAAAGGGTTGATAGCTGTTTCTGATTACAATCTCATAAAATTAGTTCTACAAATAATGGCAGATCAAATTCTATGCAAACAGTTCGTGAGTTTTAACTACTCCCTCAACGATGCAAACTCGGGCTTTTTAATTTGGAATCTGTTGAAAACGACAAAACTAGTGAGGATGCAGATAGAATCTGTGTAAATGTGAAACAGGTGTACAAGAGAGAAAAATCTATGCGAAAGGGAAACTGCTCCTTACTAATATTACATTCTCTCGCCTCATTGTTTTACGAAAGACTTTGCTGTAAGGGATGTCAAAATTAGGTCTCATTTTTGAAAGGGTTACATTGATTTGATGGTATGAATGGGTTATAAATCACTTGTTTCTGGAAAAAAAAAGTACAATTTACGGTTACATATTCTACAATAGGTAAGATTTCATAATATATCAATCATAATTTTGTCATTTTTTTCTGTCGACAAATGTTATGCACATATAAGCTTAGCCCCCTAAAATGGGAGTTACGCTTGGGAACATATCCAGACAAAACAGGAAATGCTGATGTACATCATTATTTTTTTTCATTTTGTCTCAATACTTTCTATACTTCATTTTATCTTTATATCATACACACATCATTTTGTTATTTACACTTTAACCCTTTCCCAAACAAGACGTCCTGGTTTGACGTCCCTAATAGAAATGGATTGGGAAAACATTGAAACAAAAGAAGAAACTGCTGATAACCAGCAGTTTCTCCTTTTGTCTCAATATTTTCTGAACTACATTTTACACAAATCCTGCAGTTATCATTGTCCATTTTGACATCTGCAGTGGATTTCTAATTGGAAAAGTTAAATATTTTGTCGTTTGGGAAAGGGTTAATTTACTTATCTGTCATCTGCAACAGTCTATTTCAAACATATTTTTATCGGTTTGGGAAATGGTAAAATCAACGAACTTGCCATAAAACCCCTTTCCGGATCCAGTATCGAATATCTTATTTATGACCCCGCATCGAACGATCGGGTGCTGCATATTGTTTTACTAGTGTCCGCCTGACCGCCTGTCTGTCTGCCTGGTCGTCCCTTTGTCTGTCCGAAAACTTAATACATTGTATTTGCTATTTCGGGGCCATTAATGTTTCACAAACTCATCTTGTGTCTTCATAGGACTAAAACTATGTGATTTGAAGAAGGAACAGTAACAGATGCTACGACATCTCAGAATAATGTTAGTGTGGTTGGTTCCCTTATTCCTCGCCTGTGTGAACTATTGTACGGCGCAGACCGGAACGGACGCAAAGGATCTACGGACCCAGCTATTTGTAACGGACGGATATGACAAAAATGTTCTTCCTTTGAACGATCAATCTACTACAGTTGGTAAGACGGTTTTGCTATTCACTATATATATTAGTGTCGGTATACTTTTAATATAGACACTGCTAATGTATAAAGATAAGACCATCATTCCCCAAAATGTAAAAAAAGCTTCAATATACAATAAAATGAGTGAATAAATGTAGATTCTTTTAGACTTTCTGCGTACAATGAACTACTCTCTTAAGAACAGAGCACATTATCTCTACATTCCATTTCGATAGTCATATTTGATGGTTTAATCAATATAGGCCTCGGCTTTGGAGAGTAACAATGAACATGAAGTAACATACTTACGGAACCATTGCAGATGATAGGCCTAAAGTTTATCTAAATAATCGTGCATAGGAATTTGATAGTTAAGGTTCCAAAACCTTTAATACTTCAGAGCTACAGATAAGATGGGACGATGGCTTTTCAAATTCAAAGTATTTTTTCAATGATAACCAAACCCTATATTTAGGGTACTCATTTGAATCGTCTCACCGCAATGTTTTGGGTACTCATTTGAATCGTCTCATCAAGACGATTCAAATGAGTACCAAAAACATAGGGTTTGATTTGAAATAACAATTTTATGATGCATTCACCCGTCTTATCTGTTGGTCTTATTCATATCTTCGTGTTGTACACCATTCCTTCATCAATTTACAGATGTATACGTGAGTTTTTACCTGCTGACGATCAACAGCCTGGATGAAGTCACGAAATACATCAAAGACAACCGGGTACCTGTGGATCACGTGGTATGGAGATTATCTCATGTTTATGTAAATAAAAGTTAAAGCCTTGCCTGGTCAACAAAATCACATGATACTACCCCTTCGTCAATTTACAGATGTATACGTGAGTTTCTACCTGCTAACGATCAACAGTCTAGATTCACGGAAGCATTAAAGACAACTGGGTACCCGTGGATCACGCGCTACGACGACTTCCTCACGTTTATGTGAACAAAAGTTAAAGCTGTACCGGGTCAACAAAATCAAATAATACTATTTCTTCATTAATTTACAGATGTGTACGTGAGTTTCTATCTGCTTACGATCAACAGCCTAGATGAGGTCACGGAAACATTAAAGACAACAGGGTACCTGTGGATCACGTGGTATGACGATTTCCTTGTGTGGACACCCTCTGATTATGGCGGGATATCGTACTATCACTGGCCGCAGGTAGGCATATGTTCAAAAAACAGAAAGAAATTTCAGACAGCAGTATAACAGTATTAAGTGTTCGACCTACTTTTTGGACGAATGGAATTGCAGTATATTTTAAAATTTCACCGCTGTATTTCGCATAAACGGTCATCGGCTAGTTTATGTGACGTCTATACATAGCCACGCCCCGTCTCCAATGAACCGCTAGCGAACGCTAGGTCAGATAGAGTCTGTATTGTAGATTCTATGCGATATAAAAATTCAATGCGCTGCGCGCATTTGAATGTTTATTTCACGTAGAATGTACGACATGTATACAACCTCTATCTAAAACATAGAAACAAAGAGGAGTAGCCTACATTTTATACCACCGACAATTATCCAAGTAGAGTAGAAAATGCTGGTCATAAGTAGTTTCTTATTCTGCATAAATATTTATCCAAGTCAGTCCCGGGCTGTTTTTGAAATGATTATCAATAACACGATTTCCAATGCTTGTGCCGCTAGGTAACAAAGAAAGTGTTGATGGATTCTTTCTCCATATTCGTGTAGAATAAGGAATTCGGTTCGACTACAATATAGTCATTCTAGCTATAAATTGAAGTAAACGTTCAAAAGTGTGTCAGGCATGATTTGTTTCTGGCTATAGTCCGATAATGATATATTGAAACATACTTATGAACACTTATGACAACGAATTTGTATGATTTGGTTCGATATTTCGTCGATGGGGAGTCAACACCTCGTAACTCCAGCTTTTTCAAGCTGCAGTTACGAGGTTTTGACTCCCCACCAACGATTTGTTGGTGTGCTTCTAGGGAAGACCGAGACTATCTGTTACACGGGCAAGATGTTTCACCAGTAGTTGGACTACTATGACGTCAAACACTATGTTATAACCCCGA
This sequence comes from Fragum sueziense, assembly GCA_963680895.1. Lineage (NCBI taxonomy): Eukaryota > Metazoa > Mollusca > Bivalvia > Cardiida > Cardiidae > Fragum > Fragum sueziense. Next base: position 34,734,406 of record OY804596.1, read on the forward strand.
TAATAGTTTGCATATTTTCCTTATACAGCAAAATCGAATAGTGTGACAGTATGTTCCGATCTCCCTTACATGCAAGGTATACAAATGAACACCAAACGCCCATATTACTTCGTTTGTACACAGTTGTACATAATGTAATTAGTTAGTTCCCATTTGTTACAGGATGATGTCTGGAAACCGGATGTGACGTTGAAGAATTCCGTGTTACAGTATAAGGAACTAGGAGCTAGCGGCCTAAACGTAGAAGTTGACTATGATGGTCAGGTGTATTGGTACCCTTTTCAAGTATGTTATCTCTAAGGCTAATTATTTTGAATATCATCCAGATTTAAAGCAAGCAAATATAGCTATTTGTAAATAAGGTCAGACTGTACGTGCGTATAGTATATTTTCGTCTCGTATAAGTGGACCGATCATTTTCCGGTAACATCCTTGTCAACGCTTAACCGCAATTTTGGACTGTTTTTGAGAACAGGTCACCCAATAGGCGCACTGTTGTATGATCTTTAGTTTCTAAATATAGACCTAACTGGAAAAGGATGATTTGCAGGAACGGCTTCGCCAAGGTGGTCTTCTAGTGCTATGTGAAGTCATGTATCATATTATGCTGAATCAATGTTTGGAACAGTATGTTGTGACTTAGCCATTCGCTTGGACTGTTTGGTTTCAAAAAATTGGTACCACCTAACTAGTTGATTTGTTGTGAGTAACCTCAGAACTTAATCAGTTTTAAAACTGCTTATACTTAACTCTGAGCAGTTTTAAAACTGCTCGAGCATTTTCAAAAACTGCCCAAGCAATAACGCATTTTGGACCTCTGAGAAAGTTAACGACCTCAAAAACGTGAATTAACCCTATATTATTGTAGAGACGGTGATACAGAAAACGTTACTGTTTACTTAACATTATTTTCAATCAATATATCCAATTCGAATTTGGGTAGAAGATAACAACGCAATTTCTTTTCTCTATCTATTTCTAGGTGTTCGAGTCTACATGTAGCGTGGATATTACTTATTTTCCCTTTGACATACAGGAATGTGATCTCGTGTTTGTGGCTTGGAGTTATACCATATCAGATGTATGTATATCTTATTTATCTATTTGTTCTTTGCGAAATGATTTATTACATTAGTAAAGACTAAAGGCTAACCTAAGTACATAGAAAAGGTAGACTGCTAGGGTTAGTGTCATGACTTGATACATTGTTTTGTGGTCTTAAATGGATGTTTTTAACAAAAAAATAGACAGACATGCATCGAAAAAGGTTTGTAGTCCTATCCATAGCCATGAACTTATCTTTGATGTTGTTTTTTGTTTGCTCCCCAACATCGTCATAATATTCATCATTTCATAAGACACGGTGGGGATTGTGCATGATGGGATAGATAACGAATATGGGGTATACGGACAAATTTGCCTCGCTTCAGGTAAGAAATTGTGCAATAATTTTCTTATTTCTGCTCCAATTTTCAAGCGGTTTGTTGCATGTACCTCGCATTAGTGTGCTTTTTCCTCGGATATATGACTTGTTTGTAGAATCTTTGTACTTTGTCCAAAAATTGATCCCAACCGACCAGAAAAACGACAAAAAATTCAGGCCCTTTTTCTAGTCGGTTGGGATCGGTTTTTGAGAAAAGTACAGGGAAGTTCCAAATAAATAATGCATCTGAGAAAAGGGCTCAGTAAGACGGAGTACATGCAACAAACCGCATGAAAATTGACGCAGAAATAAGAAAGTTATTGCACAAATTCTTACCTGAAGCGTGATTAATTTTGCCGTAGTCGTTACCATTTCGCTTTCTGGTCGATTGGGACAATATTTCGGAAAACGTACCATGAGTTATCTAATATGTCATACATCCGACGAAAGAGCTCGATAATGCAGGGTACATGCAGCAAACCGCTTGAAAATTGATACAGAAATAACAGAGTTATTGTAAAATGTCTTACCTGAAGCGAGCGAGTTGGCATCAAATTTTGTGCAAAAAATAGACTGAGTTTACCGTTATGTTTTGATAAACCGTCGGTGTTGTTATAACATCTCGTAACTACGGTTTGATTCAAGCCGTAGTTATAAACTGAAAACGATAATTTTTACACTGACCCGGGTGAGTCGATGTCAAGTACGGGAATCCAGGTAAATTATCCGATATGGTTGATTGATTAATTGTTGATTTGGAATAAAAATACTATAAATAAACCATGACCCCTGGACAGACGAGTCCAACTAAGAAGGTGAAACAGGCTTTCGGAACACTTTTGTTTAAATTCGACCGTTGTTACAATATCAAATTTAAAAACAAGTCACTCACTGACAAATAGTCTCTGTGGCAAAGTGGGTAAGGCGGTGGTCTCCTAATCTAACGCAATATTTTAGCCAGGGTTCGATACCAGAAAACTCCACTATATTTTTTCATGCTTTATTTTTTATTATTCGACCTATTTTCTTTTTTCTTTGCAGTGTGCCTTTTTCTTTTCATATGTTTCGTCCATACAAAATATGTATACATTCAAATGAGTTCTCTGTCATCAGGGTTATATCTATATAAGCCTACAAATCAGACATGTCTGACATTTATGATTTAACAAATTGTATTACTTTAATTGAATTATTCAGAACAACGTGCAAAGCTATCATTTAGAACTGTATTTAAGGTGATGGAAAAATGAATAGTAAAATAATAAAAAGAATAAAAACAAAAAAATGGTAAATAAGACGCGACTATATGAGATTTGAACCCACATCTTCCAACTTGTAATTGTTGGTAACGCTGTTTTACCACTCGACCACGGTTACTTTGTGTTGACGGCGCAGTATTAAATCATTTTGACAAAAATACACAGTACATTATAAACATACAACCCCTCTCACGTGGATTAGTCAACAATTAAAAGTACATTTGAGTCTCAAGGTCGGTGGTGGCACTATATTTGTCACATAATAACTTGTACAGTCAAAGTGGTCTAATGGTAACGGTCGAAGACTCACACCCGAGGCTTTCTTTTGGTATGGGTTCGAAACTCCCAATCGGCTGATTTTATTTGTTTTTCATTTCTATTTCGTTTTTATTGCACCATTTTTTTTTAAATTTTTCATTATGCATATGTTTTATTGTAAACGGTCTTCCAACAAAAGTCACAAATCATTACATTTTTAACACATCAACAAATGTTTAAAGAAAAATGAATAATATGCAAGCAAAAAAGATCTGGATTATGAAAATGTGCCATTTATGCCAGAAATATTTGACTGGCATTTCACGCAGAAAACATCAAGAGAAAAGCATGATAAAGTGAGCACTCAAAGATTTCTCTTTTTCCTATTTAATTTTCAAAAGCGCATTTCTTGTATCGCATTTTAATTGGGGATATCTGTAGACATACCGGTAATTGATGTCTGTAAATGGATTAAATTGCAAACATTAAATAAAGGAATGAAAAATAAATAAATAAATGAAAATCCTTGAAAAATAAAAATTGTTCCTGTCTTGTAGTAGAATCGAACTTGGTCCGTTCGAGTAGAAGCCCCACGTCTTTCCCCTGCACTGTCACAGACTTGCACAGCGACGTTTGTATAAACGAATACTTTCTAAAACGAAATCTGTGAACTGTTTTCAATAACAATGGACAGGTCAATGTAAATAAACAAATGATCATATTATCGTGCGGCCTTTATACGAGATTGTATAGATAGACACCGACCTGTGAATGATCAAAGATCAGCGAGTCCAAATTGACGGGGGAAGAGGGATTTCAAATTGTAAAAGTAAGTGACTCGAACCCGTCTCCATGTAATAAATCGACGAAGTACTACCTGGATACAGCTACCAAACTCACACGGTATCGCGGACAGCACACAATACCTGTCATTGTTCGCTTTTATTCATTGGAAAGTATGCACTCCTCCCTATTTACGTGTATTGGGATACACCGTAACCTCTCGTCGCGGCTCACGACTCGATGTCCAATTATATTGTTAAACCGAAGTGACCGTGCGCTGTGAATATTTATAAACAAACGTAATCGTCTGCAATATTGATAATAATCACTGGTGGTGAACTCGGACAAAGCGAGGAACATTTTTCATGAACACAAGGTACAGATACTTCATTGCACATACGGATTTTTGTAAACAATACACGTGGCATTTTGTTTTACTTCTTTTTCCGTCTTTTTTTAAAGGGTGCACTCAAATGGAAGTTACTAAGGTATGTAGATATGATTTATAATACGCACGAAAATATCAGTTTTATCGATCATTATTTTCAAATGGTATAAACGGATTGCAAGTGCACAAAGCGCATATTGAGATCATGTGGGTTGATCTTAATCGCCCGAACGAAATGGTACGATGTCACTGTTTATGTTTATCTATTTGCATTGCAAGTATACAAAAAAGACATATAAATGTCCAAATAAAGGCTGTAAATGGCAGTTTTCGGTGTCATGTCATTGAAAATCATTGTGCGGTTTCTTCGTGACAACGTTACAGCATGTTTCCGATGTTATCTTTTCCAGCTACGGTGTTTTATGAGCACATGTTTGATAAATTAATCGATTGCACTGGACTTAACGGCACATTTAAATATTCATTCGGTAATATCGCATCATCATCATCATCATCATCATCATCATCATCATCATCATCATCATCATCATCATCATCATCATCATCATCATCATCATCATCATCATCATCATCATCATCATCATCATCATCATCATCATTTTTATCGTTACCCTGGAGTTTCACCGGTAAGATTTTCGTTATGCCTTCTTAAATTTGGTACTGGTGGAGAATAAGCTATTAAATGAGAACAAGATGGATCTTGATCAGACAGTGCACATGCAAAGTCCGATCTGGATCCATGTTGGTCGCAAAAGCCTAAATGAACGTTTCCAGATCTATACTGTAATATTTGTCATTACCATTATCACCATTTATTCTAAGGAGGATCCACTGCTTTACACATCCCAGGTCCGTACGAACGGGGGACTCTGGAGCCACCCCCCCCCCCTCATAGTTGGCAAAAATGCCGAATTTTCATCATTTCACATTTAAAACTTATGGCAAATCTAATTTAGTCCCCCCCCCCCCCGAATATTAGACACTGGACTAGACAGGGCCCATATGGAATTGCTTTCTACGGGCATGCATTCTAAAGTATACTAACGGGAAAAGTTAACAGTGCGCATTTCCTTTTTAATTAACACCTTGATTGCATGCGGTACATGAATAAAATTTTACAAATGCACATTTAATCTTTTACTTTCAATAATTGTCAATTTATCACTATACTTGTTATTACCGTAACAATTCCTGAAAGTGGATAAGGATAAGATTCGCGTTTACAAGACATTTTCGAGTGTGAACACCGTTGGTATTTTAATACATGCTATGCAATTGTCATTAGAAAACAATAGATGCTGTCTAAACCACTGAAGGTAATGTTGTCAATAACATCGTAACAAGACTATGGGTATCGCAAGACGTCTGAAACGGATGGTCTAATACGTTAATCAGCCTCTACTGCTGATAGAACTCAACCCAGGAAGCAATCTATCTGTAACGTTTGCCTTTTTCTGTCGATTTCACAGGTAGTAGTCCCGATAATGGTTGTCTTGTCGGAATGACGTCACGTGTAGACGTTGGATGTGTTGGAATCGTCTCAAAATTGTAGCATGGCAAGAAAATCGAAACAGTCTAATTAATGGGGTAATTCGACTGTTTTCGATTTACTTGCCATGCTTCAATATCTTGTATTTATTTCGGTACATTTATGAATAATTCTAAAATTGGCGACCATTTGCATTAGACAGGTGGCTACTTTCTTATGACGGGGAGTATATTTGTGCTAATATGATTAAATCCATTTGTTTCAATATTTTAGATTTCTGGAAGGTAAAATGTTAAAAAAGACGTTTCACTACATTTCTCCTGAAACAAAAGTTTACGTTCATGATCTGTTTTCATGACTTTATAACATCGCCGCCAAACAATACGACGTTGTTCCCGCGTTTTGTGTAATTGGCGTTGAAGAACGTATAGTTTATTGTCATACAACTTCTACTTTTTCAATTTTCAGTTTAACCTCTTAACAATACAATGTCCAATAGGATATACAAACTAAAATCAAAATTGAAATTAGCATATTTTTGTGTATATTATTATACGCATGTGGCATGTTTCCATGGTGATTTCTTTAATTTAGGACGGTGGAACTTTCCTATTTCTATATATTTAATTCTTATACCTATGTTTATATATTTTTTAAGTTCTGCTTCGAAAGGCCACACTAATACTTAATGTACAATGACTTTGTAAATATGACAGTCCAAAAAACTTTCAGACAGTTTTCAAGAGAATTTTCGTCGCTATGCATTCCGACTTTTGTATTTTCCCCAATATTATTGTTGACAGATTACGTCAAAATCATTGTTTGGGAAAGGGTTAAAATGTTTCACTCATCAATAGGAAGAACACGTGAATAAGAGATATCGGTTATGGCAATCAATTGTGTGCTAAAATAGACTTGGTTACTGTTCTGTTTTTATAAACCGTTGGTATTGGTATAAAATGTCGTAACTACAGCTTCAAACAAGCTCTAGTTGCGACGTTTTACATTTACATTTACGGAATGCCATCGTAGTCCGAAATTAATCACTGCTTTCTTGATAAAATTGATCCATATTCAAAGACGAAGCAATGAAATACATTATGTACTAGAGTGGCGACACCTAAAGGATGTCACATGAAAGAATGAGTGAAATGAATAGAACTAGGGAAATATATTTGTAATAACATAGAAAACATTGATAGAAATGGAGAACATGGTGAATTTCCGCAATATCTTCTTTTCTCTCAATGTTTATGACTTTTTCTCTGATTTGTAAAGGGATGTTGTGATAATGGCTTTGATTTTAGGTTGAACATAGTGCATGGGAACTATCAAAACTAAATAAATAGTCATGAGACCTAACAGTATAGTGTCTTTCAAATGATTATGTATGGAAACTTTATGGGAAAACAAGAAATACTTCAAAGAGAGGAAACTCTCCTTTCACTGAAGTTTTTTAAGCTTTAGACAGAAAATTTCATCATAGAAATGTAGCGTAAAAAGATGATAAATTGCTTAATCAAGGCAATTTCTCTCCTTTGTCAACCATATTTCAACCATTCATAACTGCTTTCAACAAAGATATTATATAGATTTAGTAAATGTCAATTTTCAAAAAAGAAATGAATGTGTTTTAATTTTGGATATCTCATGGTATTTTCATATCTCATGTAACTTTGACGTTACAAGTGTCAACTGCATAGTGGATAAATGTGATGGTATTACATTTTGACCTCAAGATAGCTGCCAATAACACCCACCAGGAATCCAACCTGGAATCAGCAGGATCACACTATAATAGAGCATCATGCCATTCGCTCTATCAGTTGAGCTATAAGAGTTTGTAAAAAACTGAAATCTCAGCTCTCTAGAGGTGTCATAGACACTTAAAGATAACTTAAGTCAATACTTTATATGTCAAAGTCCATTGGCTATACTATATATAGGGAAAGATGATTGACAACTTCTATCAGAAAGAAGATCAACAGAATTTGATTCAAATCAACTACCACCTAGATTTATAGACTCTGCCTGCAAAGCTATCTGGGCATTGTCAACCAATGAAAGATGTCTTGCCATTTCTCAATCATCGCTGACAGTGAGAGACCTCATCATTCTGTATAATAGACAGACAAACAATGTGATTAACTCTATCTCAAACAAGACCCTTACAGTTTTTTTGGAAAACATAGAGAGAAAAGAAGAATTCTGATAATCAGCAATTTCTCCTTTGCTCTAAATATTTTCTATGTAGTAACATATACATTTTCTACAATAAGCATTTAATCCTATTCCCCTCTTCAGTAGCTTCTATTCAGCAGCAGTGATACCATTCTAAAACACACACAATCATGTGACATATTCCTACAAGAAATGAAAAGCTGGTTATCACAAAGTACATCTGAGGCTTTCAACTAATTATGCAGTCAATGTATACAAGGTTGTTAGATAACTAGTTAACAATTGCATAGGCCTACATGTAAAATGTGAAAACATTTGAGTAAATAGCCTGTTTATTGTCTAGAATCGACAGCCCATATAGGTTGTCAATAGACACCAACTGTACAGTGTTAGCTATCAGGACTCGCACCCGGTACCTGACAAATTGTCTAAATGGATAGTTGTTCAGTTCCAAATGAGAATTCAAGTGCTGCCTATTGCATATTATACATGCTGAAATGTGACAGTCTATCGGTCCATTCTCTACCAGCAGATGTAAGAAAGACATATCTCTGCAGATTATGCAGTGATTCAAATTCCATGCACTATTATTTTAGTCCATGAATGTCCATTCGAATCCAGGAGATGTAAGAACAACGTATCTCAACATTTTCATACAGTTATTTGGCTTTCCGTCACTCTTTAACCCATTACCACAGAATGGCTCATTTTGACTCCCTACAAAATAATGGTCATGGAAAACATTGCAGAAAATGAAGAAATTGGTTGCGTCAAGCAATGTCTTCATTTCTCACAATGTTTTCCATCCAAAAAGACCAAACAAGAGTGCCATCGTCACAATATACGCCGCCACTTATAAAACTTGAGACAAAAAAATGACATTGACAAGGATTTATAAATATTCACTGAAAAACCTGTAAAAAATTGTGTTCACAAAAAGGTTTTTATAAATATCCATTGAAAAACCTGGAAAGAATTGCGTTCACGAGGCTAAAATATCATTAAGCCCCAGAGACTGCGATTGAAGGGGGCATAATTCAGGCAAAAATCAATGAACCATAAAATCCTTACTTCATGCACATCTACCAATTGAGGTAATAACATCCACCAAGTTTCAGCCCCAAAGAAGTTTTAAGGGGGCATAACTCTGGAAAAAATCAATGAACCATAAAATCCTTATTACATGCACATCTACTTATTGAGGTGATAACATTGAACAAGTGACATTAAGATCCAGTCAGAAACTTAGGAGGAGTTGCGTTGACAAGGCTGCAATTTCAATAAGCCCCAGAGACTAAGATTGAAGGGGGCATAACTCTGGCAAATATCAATGAACCATAAAATCCTTCCTTCATGCACATCTACCAATTAAGGTTATAACATTGACTAAGTTTCATTTAGATCCAGCCAGAAACTTAGGAGGAGTTGTGTTGACAAGCCTGCAATTTCAATAAGCCCCAGAGACTAAGTTTTTAAGGGGCATAACTCTGGCAAAAATCGACGAACCATAAAATCCTTCCTTCATGCACATCTACCAATTGAGGTGATAATATTGACCAAGTTTCATTAAGATCCAGCCAGAAACTTAGGAGGAGTTGCGTTGACAAGGCTGCAATTTAAATAAGCCCCAGAGACTAAGTTTTTAAGGGGCATAACTCAGGCAAAAATTGACGAACCATAAAATCCTTCCTTCATGCACATCTACCAATTGAGGTGATAACATTGACCAAGTTTCATTAAGATCCAGCCAGAAACTTAGGAGGAGTTGCGTTGACAAGGCTGCATTTCAATAAGCCCCAGAGACTAAGTTTTTAAGGGGCATAACTCAGGCAAAAATCGATAAACCATAAAATCCTTCCTTCATGCACATCTACCAATTGAGGTGATAACATTGACCAAGTTTCAAGAAGATCCAGCCATAAACTTAGGAGGAGTTGTGTTGGCAAGAAAAGTGGACGGACGTACGGACGGATGGACGGACGGATGGACGGACGGACGGATGGACGGACGGACAGACGGAGAAGATGACGCCAATATACGTCCGCCTCCGGCGGCGTATAATAAAAATTGGAGATTCCATTCAAATGAAATTGTCTTCCGCAGGATCTTCAAATTGGACTGCCTAAAAATTCTGTTGTTTGGTAATGGATTAATTTGTTCCAAATCAAGACCAGGTTTGGATGTGTCTATTAGAAAACATTACGGAAAAAGGAGAAAAAACTGGTTACAAGCAATTTCTCCTTTAACCTCGATATTTTCTGACCTACATCGTACGTTCCGACAACTAGAGTGACAATAAGAGCACTTTAGACACACCAAACGGGCCTAACCAAAGATTACTTACTCTTTTACCATGAAGCTACAGCTAACCAGTAACCATGCTTTTGGTACCTTCCAAATACAGATTTTTATGGACCCACAAGAACATCTTAGCTACAAAACAAATGTGTTAAAGTGTTCTGCATGTCTGCGTCTGACCGTAAACGGCACAAGATCCTGTGAAAAAAATGGAATAATGCCTTTTTACCGTTATCTTTTCCAAATACAAAATTCTTTTACTGCGTCACTAACAATGTTTAAAAAATTGTCCCAAACGCAAGTAATTACATGTTAGAAGGAAAATAATATATGTTTCGCCATGGTTAATCATAGGATTTACCAAGGATGCTCGTTCAGATGTGTTAAATAAACCACTCAGGCATATGGCCTTGGTAAATCCTATGATTAATCATGGCAAACCATATATTATTTCAAAAAAGTAACTTTCAGAAATTTAGTTAAGTTAATAATTCAGAGATGTTCCTACATACATCTATGTCCATGGATTCTGGTCCCCCTCCATGTTCATGCAACAATTTACATGAAGGATGAAGTATTATCTGCTCAAATGGCAGGGGTATCATTGGATTCCACCAACTCATTGTCGCCAGATTTCGGACATAAAAGTACAATGTAGTTATAATTAAATGTAACAGGAATATATCCTAGATTCCTGGATTTGTATGGTTTTTTTTAATTAACTAAACTGATAATATAGATAGATAATATCTGAAATTAATTTTCTGAATTTATAATTAGTAGATGAAAGAGTAAATATTTTTAAAACGTTCGGCACAAATTATGGCGCTTTGTTCACTGTCCGATCTTAAACGATATACAAGACCAAAAAGTATTTCTAAAAGGTTTACAGGCAATGTTTTGCAACGACCATCACCTGAACAGCCATTGTTTAGGCCTATTATGACCTACTTTCTTATGTTTTTGAATGGTAGTGTGCTCTGATGTAAACGAGCGACACCAACATATCAAAGAGTGAATTTCATCAGAGAAACCTTGGATTATATAGTGACTATAACAGCAAAATGTTAAAAATAAATGACATAATTTAACCACAGATATAAATTTATATCTATGATTTAGCAGAAATATTCGAGATATAATTTGCGTTTCTGATCTGACAAACTCGGCTTAAATTTTAAAAAATCCAAAACAAAGTATCCGAAATCTAAGATTATCCAAATTTATGATCAGTTGGGTCATACTGTGAAATACAATGTCATATAATTCGACGAAATCATTAAAATTCAATTCCGACATGTCTAAGTGCTTTTAAAATCTTGGTTGATTTTTCCTATCTGATACACATGATCAGCTATTTTATGAAAACTTCCTTACATTTGATAATACACAGGGCGCGGCCATGTTTGGTGGAAGGTCACCCATATTGGCTCCTACATAAGTCTATGTAAATTTTTTTCACCTTTTCCAAAATGAAAAGAAGAAAAACTTTGCCTAAAATGGCACAGATCCATCCTTGCCAGTTGCCCTGCAAAATTTTTAGCAAATGGACCCACCTCATGTGATTCATTTTTTCACAATTTTCACTCAAACATACATACCGTGTATTTTTCTGTGCCAAAATAGAAACAATGGAAATGGGGGTCACGTATATCCCTGGCCTGCACCCAAACACACGAAATAGTCCCGGAAACAAAGATGGATTCTGGCTCAGAAATGAGAAAACATGTCACTGAAAAGCATCCAATGAAAACCTTAGCTCAAAATCATTCATGCAGAGAGCAAGGCATCATCAGAAAAGGGGCCAATATTTTTTAAAGAACTATTCTAGCACCCCATGGCCCGGAAGGACTTCTCCGAGTTACCTTACTCCTAGATGAGAAGATATTTTTCCCAAATGTATCAAAAGTGATATTTTTTGTTTGATTTAGCCCTAATACAATAGAAATGTGCATATATAACAATATTCTAACAGTCAATAAAAAGTTGCTGGCATCCAAAAATATGGTATCGCGACTGAATTTCGGGTCCGCGACACCGCTTCGACCAATTCAAAGCGATATTTTGAGTCGAAGAGTTATCCAAAGTTTTTTATGGATTATACCAATGAAAAGTCATATTGCATGTGCAATCCTCCAGTTCTATAATTAAGCCATTTTGGGTCCCTTTAAGCTTTCAAAGTCAAATTTTTAGACAAATTATGCATATTCAGATGTACATGCCAAAACGTACACATTACTGGTCCTTGTAAGTGAAAAACAAGAGCTGTCCGAAGACAGCGCGCTCGACTTTCTAAGTTGCTTAGTATAAAGGGGCATAACTCCAAATATAGTGGAGCCAGGGTTATGGGCCCTGGTAGTAAGGTAGAGGGTGTGATGGTAAATAAGTATTCCAAGTTTGAGTTGAATCCCTTTGATAGTACGGAAGTTATTGATGTTTGAAAAAACTTTAACCTTGGTTGCAACGCCAACGCCAACACCAACGCCGACGCCCGGGTGACAGTATAAGCTCTCATTTTCTTCGAAAAGTCGAGCTAAAAATGAAGCTTTGCACTAAGCAATAGGTCCAATTGCCCCTTTCTTCTTAGAAATCAGTCCAAATGACTACTTTTGTGAATTTTAATCTTTTGATAATACAAATGTAAGTGATTCCACATCACTTTTAAGGAATTCTAGTCTGTGGCACCAAATTGATGTGGCAGTTGGTTCAGCTTACCATGTGTCCAGTCTATTTCAAAACAGAAGCAATCAAAACACCAAACTGGTGAAAAAAATTGCTTATTCTACATAGACAAATTCCCAGTGCCACATTGCACTACCAAGATTTGGGTGGAAGGGGTGTTTAACAAAGAAAACTTACAAATATTGATGTTTGTCGGAACCCGAATCTCTACAGAAAGCGCTTTCAAAGTCCCCAAACCTTGATAAAGCGCCAAACTCACTACTTGGTCACTTTGGTTGGACTTTTAGAAGCTCAGTCCAGCAATCTTGGTCTACCGAGAGACAGAGACATATTAAATGCCATATTTTAATCATGTACAGTTATTTTCTACAGAAAATTACCCCGAAAATATGTCAGTAACTGTAAATATGAATATTTAAAGTGACATTTCACAATTCTTTTTACACAAATTTTACTTTTATTTTATCTGAAAGAGCACCTTTTCTTATGAAAATTCTGAAAATTTCAAGCCAAAATATTGAACCGTTTACGAGAAAATATATTTTTGTGCTAAAATTAAACAAATTGTTGTGGACAACAGTTCAAATTTATATAGAATTTGTCATCTCTGTCTCAACTTTAAAGGCATATTTTTCGCTTGTAAATAACAACTTAAAAAAACTGATAGCATCTACGCATTAGAATATAACAATTTTTGCAACAAGACATACCTTTAAAAATGAAATAAATGTGAAATGTCACTTTAAGTGTGGTCCAATTTGAATGAAATTACAAATGACAAAATGGATGTTGATAAAATAGGGATTACTTCATGATATAGTACAGGAAATACTACTGAGAAAAAAGGAGACCCTGATAAGCTTTTTCTACTTTTGCTTTAAAGTTTTTCCAAGCCTTTCCTCTTAGGAATGTCAAAACAAGGAGGGATTGTCTTAACAAGCAAAGTGAAATAACATTTTCATCATGAGTGTTTAAAAGATCTATCACATCCGGAACATGTGTGGCCAACTGGCCTTGTTTGTCTTCTCTACTTTGAGCCATTTTCAAATTGGTCAGGTATCAACTGTTACCCTTTCCCAAGCAAGACCTGGTTTTGGCATCCTTTGTAGAAAAGTCTTGGGAAAACTTTGATGCAAAAGAAGGAAATTCTGATAACCAGCATTATCTCCTTTTACCTCAATATTTTCTGTGCCATATAGTAAACAAAGTCTTCACCAACATCCACTTGTCATCTGAAGCAGGTTTTGAATTAGAATTAGATTTGTTGTTTTGGAAAGGGTTAACAGAATTATGAGGTGACATGAGGTTCTTGATAATTTCTTCTTTCCCTCAGTATTTCCAGGTCTTCATGTGCTCTGCAAGTCGAATCAGAAAAATAAGTACTCCCCCTTTCATCTCATTATCCTTAAGTAGAAAACCAGAAATATGTAGCGGATGATCATCAGTATTTTTCCTTCAATAAATATGTTTATCCCTTCCCCAAACATTAAAATTTTAGGCCAGGGTGGTTCACTTCAACAACTTCTACAAACAACAAAATGGAAGGCAAATGATATTTGTGTACATTATACTTCTGAAAATTTTAAGACAGAAGGATTAAATGCTAGTCACCAACAATGTTACATTTTCTTCTTTTGTATCAATGTTTGCCTAAGCCTATTCTAACATGGTGGGGAATCATGTGACATAACAATGGTAGAAAATAAACAAGAGTTGTCCGCGGACAACGTAGCTCGCCTATACGAGAGCTTGTCACAAAAACAGCATTTTTTTCAAAAGTAGGTCAAACTCCAAGGTCAAGGTCACAAGGTCAAAGGTCATGGTCCCAAATGAAAGGTCTTGTCGAGATGTATCTATGTATGAAATATCAAGGCTGTATCTCTAATAGTGCCTGAGATATAGGCCAGGTTAAAGTTTTTCAAAAGTAGGTCAAACTCCAAGGTCAAGGTCACAAGGTCAAAGGTCATGATCCTAAATTAAAGGTCTTGTCGCGATGTATCTATGTATGAAATATAAAGGTTGTATCTCTAATAGTGCCTGAGATATAGACCAGGTTAAAGTTTTTCAAGTGAAGACGCGACGCCGACGCCGACACTAGGGCTGTGACATTAGCTGCCCGGACATAAAGTCCCGGCTCGCTAAAAAGTTATTGATGACAGACCAAATTTTCAGTTGGTTGTCCATGATTTTCTATCAGCTGAGTCTTAAAAGATTTACCATGTGCAGCTAATTCCCCGCATTTTCAGACCTGAACTCTGCTTCTGACCAAATTCATATTGGATATTAGTGTCCTCCCCAATCCATTAAGCTGTATGGGCCCCACTACACGTAACAGCTTCCTGTAATCAATGTTATGTCACTACAGCTTCAAAAGTACCCCTACAGCTTAATTCCTTCAAAAAGATCACCAAATAGGGGAATTTGTAGACATTTCATGTCAAAAAAAAGTGATAAATAATGTATTTTTATAATATGAAATGTAATGATTCTGTATAATAACATATTGGGAAAAGAAGAAATTGCTCAATTTGAGCAATTTCTTCTTTTGCCATTATGTTTTTGTTCACAATTATTTTACCTTTCATTATCATGGTTATTGAAGACTTTCTGAATTGGTTATTGTGTCATGTGATTCTCCACCGTCTTCTAAAATTGACATGTCAAATCGAGGGCTTGTTTGGGACAGAGTAAAAAGCTTCTTACCGTATGTTACATATGTAGAATCTAACTAACAAACTATTCCATATTTTCATCACCAGTCTGATCCTATAAGATTGAAGGGAAAAGAGAAATGCTAGTTTTCAAAACTTTCATCATTTACCTCAATGCTTTAACAGTTTGAATTAAGGTATTAAGGTTACTAAACTGAAAAGTGTTCTCCTTGAGCTTTGATACTGTGTATGAAATCCAGTTATCAGTGTTCATTTTCATTTACAAGTGTTGCCTTGGTCGTAAGAATAATACATAATGCATATCCACGGGTCATTGTAAAACCCTTTTAAGATTTGATTTATTGGGGGTTTACCCCGTTTTCAACTACTAATGTCATATCGCGGCGGCTGGACCACCTAACCATGGATTCCTGGCGTTTTTCATACTAGTACTACCACAACACCCTTACCGTCGAGCCTCCAGCTGCTCCCCCACATAGGTTCATGATATCAAACCATTGACGGGTGACTTTTTTGTCAGCAAGGGTATTTGCCGCGGCCATGTATTGAACCCGGGACCTCTCGAATGAAAGGTAGATACACTACCAACTGCGCCATGGCACCGTTTTAAGAACATATTTGTAATTAATTGTTGTTTAATGTGTATAGTGTTTACATTACTTTCCTACAATAGCAAAGAATTTTGTATTAAAATAGACTGGCTTTACCATTATGTTTGGATAAACCGCCAGTGTTGTTATTAAAGCCCTTAACGGCTTAACCCTTTCCAAAATGACAAAATTTTGGGGTTGCACAATTTTAAAGTTGCTACAGACAACAAAATTTAGATAAGTAAAGATTGGAATAGTGGGGAATATAGCACACATATCGTCGGTGTAAATGCAAAACCTCATATATGTTGATTCCTGCGATTTTCAAAGTACAAAATTGTGTGCCAAGTTTATACAATTCTCGCAGGTTTTGAGATATTTATACTGATCAGTATTAATGACACATTATTTGTGAACAGTCAGTATGTCAAAATTTAAAGTAAAACATTTTAGTTTGAGAAGTTATTACACTTTTTTCCCTCCCCTTTGAAATTTTCAAAAAACAAGATACGAGGTTTTGCATTTACAACGACGATATAATTTGAGACAAAAGTTAAAATTGCTGGTTTCTTCTTTTGTCTCAAAGTTTTCCCGAGCCTTTTCTAATAGGGACGTCAAAACCAGGTCTTGTTTGAGAAAGGTTTAACTATCGCTTGAATGGAAATGTAACACAGTGACAGTTTAGGAATTACTGCCACTTTTCAATTTCGCATTTTGGTCTTTGGTGCTAATAAGGGTTTGGATACCTTAATCAAAAAGCCTATCTTTATCAATATTCATGTCTTGGTCTGCAGCAGCTTTTGAATTTGACCATCCTAAAATTTTGCTGTTTCTGTTTGGGAAAGGATTAACGCCTGTGTAACTGTTACGTCTTTTGTCGGGGTGGCGCCCCAAAACCCTCGCCGTTTACAAAGTGTTTGTATCTTGTCGTAAACTGACATTGTCAAATGGACAATTCTAAACGAGTCTAAAGGATTCTTGGCTCTTCTTTGTTTACATGCAAAAATGAATTTTTTAGATTAAAATGGCCCTAAGACCAGAAAAAAATGTTGTTTGGGAAAGGACCAATGCCTTTGTTAAGTCTTATGTCGGGGGCTGCGCCCCCGAACCCCTGCTGTTCACAAAGTGTTTATATCTTGTTTTATACTGACACCATCACATGGATGATTCTAAATGAGTCAAAGGATTGTTGGCTATTAAAATGGCCCTAAGTCCACAATTTTTTCACACTGACAGTATACAGGACATGCATCAGTGGCGCATCCAGAGGGGTTCGCAGATTCGAACGAATCCCCCTCTGTAGCCTAGTAAAATCATTTTCATGCAGAAATTCCGTAAAAAAATCTGAAATAATTTCTTACACTGGCGGATCCAGACAGTGGGTTCAAAAGAAACTTGAGCATGATACGCTTACATCCCATAATGTTTGTTATCATTCATAATGTCATTTTCAGCTTTGTTCTACTTACATCAGGGGGCTGCTTTTTTTTTGGGGGGGGGGGGGGTGGTCGAGGCAAGAATTTGTTTCCATTATCTTTTTTGAAGACACATAAAAAATGTAAATATGCACGGGACACAAAAAAGCAACTAATTAAAACATGACTTACCTTGTTAACTTATGTTCGTTTAGATTTGCAATCAGAGTCTAGTGAATCTCACCATTCAGCAAAATTCATCAAATTTTGGCATCATGGCATTGGGGTCGAAAACCCATGACATTTCACAAATAATCACTTATTCTATCACTGCAGTTAATCAATGCAACTCACAATAAATTCAATGTCAATCAAAATATCAAACCATCTCCACACAATTTTTTCTTGCTTGAAAATTACTTTTTCCAGCGAAAAAAAACAACACTTCTTTCTGACTCACCTTGAACGAACTTTAGGGCGAACTTGATTGGGCTACTCCGTTGACACAGAATACGTTTTAGAACCGAAAAGACGCCAGATTTTTAATGAAGAAGCTAAACAAATGTATTTTGCATGTTATTCAGCGATTTTGTAATGGTGCATTCTGCAATAATCATCTTGGTCAGAACCCAAACACGCTTGATAGGGCAGCATAATTCGTGAAGTGAAAACAGAGTAAGTCCAATCAAGTCCGACCCTTCTTAGCAACACCGCTTTTTGTCAGACAGCTCAAGCAGCCTTATGTTTCATGTTTGGTTTAATTTGTTTTTCTATGGAACAGATACTTTTTTTCTCCGCAAAAATCATAGAATATGGAGAAAATAGGGTTTTGATTACACATTGGGCCATGGTTTGTGTAAGAGTTCAGCAAAGAGACAAAGAATAATTTCAGGGGGCGGTACTTGTGACACAGTTGTAGTGCACGAACGGATGACAAAAAGCGACATCCGACAACTGTAGCTACCGCTCGTAATTCGCTTTTTAGCAATAAAATATCCAATTTTTGCTTTACGAAAACAAATACTATTACTTCTTTTGATCAAATGTATGCATTTAAACAGTTTTCCGGGCAATTCTTTGAATGAAAAGGCCCGTAAATCGAATTATTTACTTATCCACGATGGGTAACTACGATCGGTAACTATGCAAGTCCGGTAATAGGTGCAGTTGCATTCTGCACTTTGCAACTTGAATAAACCAACAAATAGATTTTTCCCAGAAAAATGACTACGTGGAGACCTAGATGGAGGTTGCGCGAAGAGTTGCTGAGAATTTCAAGAAAATTTATTCGACAGTTTTTGAGCGCATCAAATCGCGGCTATATCCTGCTGGAATGAGACATTTGGCCCTATTGTATCATTCATTCCATGAATCGAACAAGTTCTTTTCATTACACTCATTCTTTATTTCCGAAACAGTTTCCCCCATTTAGAAAGGTTTGGAAAAACATTGAATCAAAAGAAGAATAGATCTATACTGAAACTAATTTGACTCTTTTTTTCTTAATATTTTCCTTTCATATTTTCTTATTTAGTACACACATTTTAACTCTCAACATAATAAATTAATGTATTTTGACACCCAGAGCAGTCAGCTAGAGAACTTGGCGGACGGGTAGAAAAACGGACGGACGGGCAAACGAAGCACTTTCTATATGGTGGTCATTACTGAAAGCCTTCTAATTGGGGGCTGCAATACCAGATAGGCCTATTGTTTTGGAAATGATTATTGTATACCATTTATTCGTCTTTGAAAAAGAATAATTTTTATCTACTATATTATAGACCTAGTGACGTTTTTTCGGACAAACACTAATGCTTCGTCGGTGTAAATCTAAAACTTCACAAACTCAACTTTATTGAAGCTGTAGTTACGGGATTTTATAACAACACCTACGATTTATCCATATTTAATCGAAAACCCATTCTATTGATAGGACAAAAGTCATTGCAATTCGAACAGCCATTGAAAATGTTCACGGTGTCATGAATAAACCGTACAAGTCCCCTTCAAAAAACGTTAACTACGATTTTCACATCGGAAAAAAACTTCTACTCCAAGAATTGTAATACCAACTTCAGAATCAGTCAGAGAAATGAAATAAAAAAAATTACAATAGCCTCTAAGTGTCTCTCCAATTCGTCCATATTGTTTTGGGCGGATAAACACGTGCAAATCGTTGTGTACATGCTCAAACTAGTAAAACTGGTTTTTAAACGCGCATTTAAACATGAAGTATCTGTACCTTGTGTTCATGAAAAATGTTCCTCGCTTTGTCCGAGTTCACCACCAGTGATAATGAGCGCAAGTTTACTTCGGTTAACCCTTTACCAAACGACAAAATTTTAGGGTGGTCCAAATTGAAAGATCCTGCAGACGACAATTTCAAGTGAATGGAATTTTCAATTTTTAGGTCTTTTTGGATGGAAAACATTGTGGGGAATGAAGAAATTGCTTGTTACAAGCAGTTTCTTCATTTTCCATGATGTTTTCCATGGCCATTATTTTGTGAGGAGTGAAAAAGAGTCATTGTGTGGTAGATCTAATGGGTTAAACAATATAACGAGACCAACGAAATACTATTTATTTGTCCGAAATTACGTCACGGTTTACTTGATAAACTCGTTCCCTATTGTCGGTATTCGTTATCCATCCCATCATGCACAATCCCCACCGTG
This sequence comes from Fragum sueziense, assembly GCA_963680895.1. NCBI lineage: Eukaryota > Metazoa > Mollusca > Bivalvia > Cardiida > Cardiidae > Fragum > Fragum sueziense. The sequence goes on from OY804596.1 coordinate 34,754,543, forward strand.
TAAGAGGTCGCTGTAGTATGTAAAGCATAAAGTTTGTGACAAGGACCTAAACCTGGGCCAACTCAATGGTCGTCGGCAAAGTGCGTTAGTTGAGCGTTGTATGAACAACTTTAACGAAATAGGGTGATTACATTATGCATATGTCTCTGGTTAATGTAAGTTTGATTGCAATAATTCATTGTTTGGTTATTTATGTTTTCCTGATTGTAGGTATACATGTATGGTGGCAGTAAAGGCATCGACTTGGACGAGTTCGAGTCTAACTCTCTCTGGGAGGTTATAGACTCAAGCTGGACCTCCGATCTATCCACAGGCGAGGCTGCCATCAAGTTTAGCCTCAAGATGAAGCGTAAACCTCTCTACTTTCTCCTCTCCGTCATTATGCCGATCGTGATGTTAGCCGTACTTAACGTGTTTGTATTCACGTTACCGTGTGAGAGCGGTGAACGAGCAGGATACGCCATCACCGTCTTCTTGGCGCTGGCCGTGTTTTTGACGATCATCTCCACAGAGCTTCCTGCGAACTCCGAGAGCGTTGCTATCTTTTCGATTTACGTCATTATACAGACGTTACAGAGCACGTTAACGACGTTATTGTCTTTAATCACGATCAGGCTCAGCACACGTGAGACAAAAGTACCGTCCTATCTTGTTAAGCTCGTCCACTTACAGCAGTTTATTCTCTGTAGACGTCACAAAAACAAACCAACCGTCAAACCATGCGACACCAACAGGAACCAAAAGTTCAACGTATCTGTGATATCGGATTTTGAAATGTTAGAAAAGGAATGTGCAGAAAACCCAGCAATGGCGCGTACAAATGGCACCATTTCGCCTACAAATGGCACCATAGAACGTAGAAATAGCGTGCTAGAACGTACAAATGACACTCTGGCAAGTAAACACGATGCATTTGATCGGGAAGATACTTATGACCCAGAAGAAATAGTCACGTGGTCACTAGCTGTCAGAGCGATAGATATGATTTTGTTTGTGATATTTTTCCTCATATTGGCAGTTTCCACCATAGTTTGTTTTACTATTACAGCTTCCAACTCTTAGGATGTTAACTTCTAAATCTTTCATGTAATTCCTTTTTATAACAACAATTCTATTTTCAATTTTATATATCTATAATGCATAATGTAAGTCCAAAATTACATGTTGAAAACCACGAGCTGACTTTATTGTTTTTTTTTTCCATTCCTAGTAAAATATCTGAATCTAAAATGTATTCCTTATCTTTCTAGTATACATGTCATTTTGTTCTTTTTCTAATTGCGAGATGTTGTTGACCTCATCTGAGCCCGATCTATTTCTCATTTTATCGATTTAATGATACTTTCCCAAACAAAATTTCTATTTCCTAATTGAAAGCTACTGCAGTCTACAGAATAGATGCTGGTTAAGATAAAATCTTTGTACAATTCAGTATAGGAAACATTGATGCAAAAGGAAAAAAACTGGTTATCAGCATTTTCTTCTTTTGTCTCTACGTTTTTTTGTAAGTCTATTGGTGACGTGAAACCAGGTCTTGTTTAGAAAAAGGATTAATGAACTTCTCAAGTGGTGCTTTTTTTTTTCGCTTGACAGGTTACTATTTTGACGTTCCGTGAGAAAGTAGACAATTTAAGCGACAGGGCTGATCGACGTAAACATACGTTTGAAAATATCCAGGGTATAAATCCACAAGCACAAATTGACAGTGACGTAGTTTTGTGTTTATCGTTTACAACCAATCAACCTGTTCATTTATCACGTGCACATTGTAAACGGTACAAATGAGAAGAGTTTATTGGTTTAGAAACAGTAAACACAAAACTACGTCACTGACAATTTTTCCTGGTGGATCTATAGATAGTCTAGGTGAGGTGTCAAGTGTCTCAAAAATTTCAGAAAACCACGAATAACTTCGTTAATATATGCTATTGACCAGTTAGAATTCGGTTTGTAAAAACAGGACAAGTGGGAAAAGGACAGGAATTAGATATATCTGGAGCAGTAGATCGTTTAAAAATCAGCTGAAATAAACGTTATTGACGAACAACCAATTAAATTTAAAAATATTTCAAGTTGTAAATCACATCCCGTAACACAGATCCTGATAGAAGTTACTTACGACTCAACAAAATCTTGTCATGGCATATCAAATAAATCATCGACGTTTTAAAACCCCATTGCTTCAAATAGAATTCAAATCGGTCTCATAATTATTATCTAATAGAGATTTAAAGATTTAGGGCCTACTGCAATTTTTGTCACGCGATTCCTTGTTGTGCAATATGATTCCTGATGCCCGTTTATGGTCGTCGTGTCCCATTTGTAAAATAATTTAAAAATCTTTTTGAATACTTATGATTGAAGTGTTTTTATTGATGAAAATACATGTATAGACACGTCATAATTAGACGTGTAACGACATTACCCTGTCCTAGACGGAATGCACGTATGTAATCGACTATCGCTTTTGATTTGACTATCGTCATTTCAAAACGGCAAAAAATAGACTGATCCAAATTCAAATATGATACAGGCGACTACATTAAGTGAAAGAAATTTAACATTTTTATATCATTGTGGGTTGAAAATATTGTGGGAAATGAAGAAAATTGCTTGTCAAAAGCAATTTCTTCATTTTCCACATTTTTTTCAAAGCCATTATCTTTTAAGGAGTCAGAAATAGCCATTGTGTGGTAATGTGTTGATATTTTGCTATTATGGAAAGGGATAATTAGGTGAAGACACGCCACAAATAATGCCATCATATCTTATTTCTAATTGATTATTTCCCAAGGTGTTTGCCGATACTTCTTCAATATTTAATGATTTTAAAATCCCTTCAGATTTGTCATAATTGGGTTTGAAATCAGTTGGGATCAATTCTGAGCATTTTTGGAATTGATCTCTAAAACCATTTTAAATGAACTTTGTTTGAATCCCATTTAATTGGATTCTTGTCATTTCACGTAGCTTTCCAATGCGGCATAATGACCTTAGATACATTTAGACGTAGAAACAGGAGAAATTACTTGAAGAAAGCATAAACTGATTTTGAACCTATTCCCAAACATCAACTCATGTTGACGGACCCGCTAATCATGGAATTAAAAAAACCTTGTTAGAAAAGGAAGATAATACTGGTAATCAGTATTTCATCTGTAACTTTCAAGATCTTTTCAGCTAAAATAGCTAAAGATTTCTGCATGAATCAGCAATAATTTTGTTCTTTTCAAATCATTCCAATTGGGACCAGTCCATCAAAACGAGATCTATTATGGTTTGGTAAAGGATTGATAGATTTATACAAAAATACACGGGAAGGTAAAAAAAAGAGAGCAATAATTGTGGCTTTTAATATCACAATGGAATTAGATCATCATGTACCTAATAGCAGTCTGATCATAATCAATGATTTACTCCAAAAGCTATGTACAATGCAGAAACGATTCGAGAACACCACGGATATTGATCGAATGGGCGTATCGTAACTATGTTCAGAAATACAGTCGAAATTCATTGTGTCGAAGTCGAAGAGGACGCCATTTACCTCGAGATATCCGGATTTCGACATATCCGACTTTTATTCAGTTTCAATTAACCCTCTCCCAAACAAGACCTGGTTTTCACGTCCCTTGTAAAAAAATGCTTGGGAAAACATTGAGACAAATGAAGAAATTGCTGATAATCAGCAATTTCATCTTTTGTCTCAATACTTTCTGTGGCATATTTAACACAAATCCTGCCTCGATCAACATCCATTTGACATCTTCATTCGAAATTAAGCGCATATTTAGATTTAGTTTTTTGGTTTGAAGGGAGTAACAGACGACAAACTAATTGTTGTCAAGAAAAGAAATAAACTGACGTCCAAAAGAAACGCTCCAATGAAATTTGTCGTTATTTTCCTTATGCCTGCTACAATGTTAGTAAAATGTATATTGTATATTATCATTTTGACCGACAATTACGACAAAGGAAAAAAATTTGCGTTTCTATTCACCAATATGTCCATAGGCGAAATTCAAAACCATGGTTTAATGAAGATTGTAAACTGAAACGTAATTCTTATTTGACTGCAAAGCATAATTTTAGGAGAGTTAGCTCTCAAAGAAACTATGATGAAATGGTTTTAAACAGTAAAAACTATAAGAAACAAATAAATAAAGAATTTCATAAGTATCAAAAAAGTATAACTGATAAACTCAGAAATTTAAGACATTCTGATCCTAAATCGTATTGGAACATGTTAAACAAGTTTTCAGGGGAAAGAAAGGAAACTATGAAAAAGGTATCCACGGAAGTTTTTTATGAGCATTTTAGCAAATTGAATTCAGTCAATACCCAAGATGAGGAGGTATTTGATATAGCAAATATTTCACAGTTTAACAATGAGCTGAATTGCCCCTTTACCACTGAAGAAATTTCCAAAACTATATCAAATTTGAAAAATCAAAAAGCCTGTTCGGCTGATGATTATATTTTAAATGAATACATCAAATATACAAAGGACCTGCTTGTCCCGGTTTATTGTAAATTATTTAATTTAATATTACAAAATGGAGTTGTACCTGAGGCTTGGTGCAAAGGCTATATACTTCCAATTTATAAAAACAAAGGTGATCCGCAAAATGCTGACAACTATCGAGGCATAACAATCCTTAGCTGTTTTGGTAAATTGTTTACCAGTATTATAAATCAAAGAGTTAATACCTTTTTAGAAAATTCTGGGTTGCTGTCTGAAGAGCAAGCTGGTTTCCGTAAAGGTTATGGGACCACAGACCATATATTTTCCTTGAAAATGCTGATCGATTTGTATCTTTCTAAGAAAAAGCATCTTTATTGTGCTTTTATAGACTATAAGAAAGCTTTTGATTCTGTAAACAGAATAGCTTTATGGTATAAATTATTGCAGAACAACATTGATGGAAATGTTTTTAGAGTTATTCATAACATGTATGAAAAAGCCAAATCATGTGTCATGTCTGGTAATGACTTTTCAAGTTTCTTTGGTAGCTCAGTTGGTGTACGTCAAGGAGAAAACTTATCTCCGATACTTTTTTCATTATTTTTAAATGATCTTACACAGTTCATGTCCAAATCTTATGAAGGTCTTAAATTACTCACTGAGGAATGTCACTCGATGTTTGATAATGAAGATATTGAAATGTATTTTAGGCTGTATTTGCTTCTTTATGCAGACGATACCGTGATATTTGCTGAATCAGCAGTTGATCTTCAAAATGCTCTTGATGCAATGCAAAAGTATTGTGATACTTGGCATCTTGCAGTTAATACATCCAAAACTAAAATTGTTATTTTTTCAAAAGGTAAAATAAGGAATAAACCTAATTTTATATTAAATAATGACCGTCTTGAAGTTGTAGATGATTTTGATTATCTTGGAGTAAGATATAACTTTAACGGGAAGTTTGCTAAAAATAGGAAGAGACTAGTTGATCAAGCAAGGAAAGCAATGTTCGCTCTTATGAAAAAATCAAGAAAATTTTCATTGCCCATTGATATTCAGTTACATTTGTTCGACAGTATGATAGTTCCTATTCTGCTATACGGTTCTGAGGTGTGGGGCTGTGAAAATGTTGACATTATTGATCAGTTTCAGTTGAAGTTCTGTAAAATGTTACTTGGGTTAAAACAGTCAACACCTAATATTATGATTTATGGTGAGTTAGGAATCACCCCTCTTAGCCTAAGTATACAAAATAGGATTTTGAATTTTTGGGCAAGGATAGTTAATGGTAAACCTGATAAGATATGTGTAATTCTTTACAAACTTTCTTATGAACTTCATAAAAGAGACATTTTTAAGTCACCATGGATTTCTTATGTCCAGAATTCCTTAGATAACTTGGGATTTTCTATTAATTGGCTTTCCCAAACTGTTAATAAACTACATGCATTTAAATCTCGAGTGAAGTCGGCCTCAAAAGATAATTTTATACAGTCATGGAGAAGCAAAATTTTTGAATCTTCGAAATGTCTTAACTATAGAATTCATAAAGATATGTTTAAGTTCGAAGATTATTTTAATATTCTTCCTTTTAGATTAGCTAAAGAAATGTGTAAATTCCGCTGTTCTAGCCATAAACTACCAATTGAACAAGGACGCTTTTTTGGTATAGAGAGGAACCAACGTTTATGCACATTATGCAATTCAAACCAATTAGGTGATGAATACCATTACATATTTCAATGTAAATTTTTCTCTGCAGACAGACGCAAGTATCTCCCAAATTATTACAGACAAGCTGCAAACACATACATGTATGCTTCTCTAATGAACTCAACAGATTCAGCTGTTTTAACAAAATTAGCACTGTTTATGAAAAACATTATGTCAAATTTTGATTAGGTGTTCATTATGTCATCTTCTCCTAGGATGTTTAACATACTTTTCCAGCAGTCTGTTAGATAACATGTTTGTTTAACCCTTTCCCAAAAGACCTGGTTTTGAAGTCCGCAGATGTAAATTCTTCAGAGGTTGTTGGGGCAATGGAGGAAAGTGCTGGTAACCAGCATTTTCTGCTTTTCCCTCAATATTGTCTGAGCTACACTTAAAACAATGCCTTTCTTCTGCAACATGTATTTTGTTGTCTTTAGCAGCCTTCAAAATAATATAGGCCTAGTCTAAATTAATTCCATGTGGGAAAGGGTTAATGAATAAAAGTATTTCTTTTCGCTTTGCGAATTGTCTTACAGCATTTGTTGTATTACATTGTATTTGTTCTAGTCAACTCTGATGCCTATAATGGGCCAGGAGTAATAAATCTTGAATCTTGAATCTTGAATTTACGGTGACTGGTCACGTTTTCTACGTGCGCCTCGTGTACATGTATGTTTATCGCGTGATGAAATTGGTCATATTTTACACATTAGCATGTGTTAGTAGATAGGCAACCACACATTTAAAGATTTTCTTATGAAACATCCAAATTGAAGGATACAAAGACTGAATTCTGAAAAGGGAGCGCGTAATATGGCCATTTTTGAATGCGACGAATGCACAACAAATCGCAAGACGGTTTAACATATTGTGTTTCTCGCTTTTTTGTCTTGATCGGCGTTTTAGAATACCGCGAACGTCTATCCATCGACCACGCTCAACTAGACCTCATGTAACGCCTGTAAAGCAAGAAATTCCCCATATTAACGTCATGTACGTTTCAGGTGCGTGACGTTGGGATCGACGTTCTGTCGATTAGTCGGTCATTGTGGTGGCCAAATAAGTGTTTTTCTGGAAACTGTTGTTATTGCAATTATGGTTTGAAATAGACACACTGATCTGAAAATAGAGCTCGTAGATAAGCCATTTTCGAATGCGAGAAAGTGAAAAACAAGCCGCCTGACGTTTTGACGTCTTGCATTGCACGATTAAGCATCTTGGTCGACGAGTTAGAGTTACAGAAACATTTGCCAATCGGCCAAAGTCAGATAGACCTCGCGTAACGCCTGTTATACAAGAAACCGTATTACGTTAACGTCATCTGCGTTTCAGGTTTGAGACGTTGAAATCGACGTCGCGTTTAGTATTCACTAATTGTGGTCACCAATTAAGCCGTTTTACGGTATCTTTTGTCGTCTCAAGTAAAGTTTGAACCACACGCTTCTGATTTTCAAACGGAAATTCTGATACCGCTCTGTTTATATATGCCGTTTTTCTAAACTGTAACAATTTGATGATTTCTTTATCATCACTTTTCAACAACAGATAAACAAATTTACTGATGGAAATAATTTTTTGTAATTTCAAATCAAATTTACCGAATAATCGGACATTTATTAGATAGATAGATCGATTTTATTTAGGTAAAAGATTCGTGACAATACATGGTAAAACATAAAATAAAGGATCACAGTGTAGCAAGCAAAGAAAATATCGTAAAACACATGATCACAGTTATTTACTAGGTACCATGTCTGCCACATCCCTACCTAGGATAACGCAAAAAAGAGAAAAGCGATCTCTTATTTCCATTGCGGTCCTAAGTACGGGTGTGACCGACATAGAGGGACATGGTGATTAACAGATTTGAATATTAAATTACATAAAATATATCAATATCACAGCAATGTCACATCATTATAATCACAGTAACATACGAGCAAGTTTTACAAGGTTTTGCCTAAATGAGCTTTTATTTTAACTTTGAACTGAGTGACAGACTCTAATGCTTTGATATCGGCCGGTAGACGATTCCAAAGACTGCATCCCATGTAAGAAAATGACCTCCTTCCATGGGATCCAACCTTGGGAAGCGCAAAACAGCCACTGCTACAAAATCTCCTATTATAATTATTTGAAGATGCCGGAGCTGCAAAGTGCTCTTTCATATAATCAGGTGATTTTCCATTTTTGATTTTGAAAACATGCGTAAGCGGTATTTCTTCTACTCTTTTGGAAACAGGCAACCAGTTTAACATTTTGAAATGTTTATCTAAAATACGGGATCTGTGGGGCAACTCTAGAACAAACCTTATCATTTTATTTTGCATAATTTGTAATTTATCAGTCCATTTCTTATTCAAACCAAAATACCAAAATGAACAGGCGTAGTCAAAATGGCACTGAATTAATGATGAAACAAGTAGTTTTCTGGTATGAGATGTTAAAAATTTGCTTTTACGATACAAGAACTTAAGGCGTGCGTTTGCTTTGTTGAGTAATGATTTTGCCATTAATTCACCGGACAAGTTTTGATCTAGAGAAGCTCCTAGATATTTAACAAATGAAGTTGAATTAATTTGACTACCATTGCATGAAACATTTATATTTGCATTTGATTTAAGCTTTTGCTTCGTACCAAAAAGAATACATTCGGTTTTACCAAGATGTAAAGATAATTTATTGTCAATAAGCCAAGATCTTACAATGTTAAGATCCTCAGATAATGCCTTTTCCACAGACTCCCTGTCTCTACCAGAAAATAGTATTGCGGAATCATCACCATAGAGAAAAAGTTTGTTTTTTACCACAGCAGCCATATCATTAACATAAATAAGAAATAACAGTGGACCAAGTATAGAACCCTGGGGAACACCACATGTAATGTTAGCAAGTGAAGACTGAACTTTATTAACATCAACTAGCTGTTTTCTATCGCTGAGATAAGAAGAAAACCAGTTTGTAATGCCCTTCCCTAGTCCTATTGATTCGAGTTTCATAAGAAGTATTGAGCGGTCGACAATATCAAACGCTTTTTTTAGATCAAGCAGTACCATACTAGTCCAGTCAATAAACCCGAAAAATGGACCAAACCTCAAACTAATTGCAACAGAAATGTTAAATATCTATAGAATCTCAGTTTAAAAATCTACCAAAATCTATCGGGCGGAAATTGGTGAAAATTTGCTTCAAAAAGGGTGACCCAAAATTTTTGCTTGTCTAATTTTTGTTGCAGGCTGGATACAAAATAACATCAAATCACCTAATTAACCCATCTAGTCCACCTTTTCTCATTGTTTTGTTGAAATGAACATATATTAGAGTAAGAGAAATGCAATGAAACACTTTTTTTTCATTTTTTCTTTCGATTTTATGATTTAATTACTATTTGATTTTCGTGAAGGATTACCCCACCCACCACTTTTACATGTAATGAAATGCCACAAAAAATATAATTTGCAGTTATATATAATGTTTTGCTATTTTAATGATGCTAAATATATGTAGAACTACTGATTAAAATTCTACCAAAATCAAAGCAACAGAAATGGGGAAATGTGAGGATTAAAAAGAGAGATCCAAACTTTTTGCAAGTCTAATTATCTAGGCAGACTGGACACAAAATGCCATAAAATCCCAAAATTAATCTATCTATTTCACCCTTTCTCATTGTTTTGTTTTAGGGAACAAAAATAAGAGTCTACAAATGTAATGAATCTCTATTTTCATCATCTCCCACGATTTTATGATTTGCTTAATTGTAGGTTTCCAGGCAGAATTACCCCACCCACCACATTTACATGTATAGAAATGTCACAAAAAATTAACTTAGCAGTTAAACATAATTTTTTGCTATTTTAATATTGTTCATAATCTGTAAAACCACCATTTAAAGATCTACCAAAATCAGCTATAAGGAAATTGGTGAAAATATGGTTCATAATGAGAGACCCAAAATGTTTGCATGTCTAATTTTCATGGCAGGCTGGACGAAAAATATCATGATAATCAACCAATCGATTTCACCTTTGCTCACTGTTTTGTTGATTAGAACACAGATAAGAGTCTAAACATGCAATAGAACACTATTTTTACTGTCTTTCACGATTTTATTATTTGCTTATTATCAAGTTTCCATGAAGGATTACCCCACCCACCATCTTTACATGTATCAAAATGACAAAGAAAAATAATTTTGCAGTTTATCGTAATGTTTGCTATTCCTTTTTTTAAATCTATAATTACTCATTATTTCAATATCAGTTTCTTCAAGATTGATTCGTAGAAATTGTTTTATAGTCAGAATATTAGTTTGCGTGTTTGCAGCAATTAAGACGTATCTTGAACAAGCATGCCAATATCAAATTTTGCACATATAGGACATGTCAATATTTGCATACAAGGAGCCTGTCTGTTGGAATTTTAGATAATGCTTATATCTCTTACGTAAGAAATAGTGCAAGTTTGATTAAAATACGTCTTAATATGGTCTTTCCTTTAACTTAATACCTTGAGAAATTACTGAAATAGTAGTACCTAAAACGAGATACCTTTTGGGCCATGCTATGCTCTTCTATGTAGATAATTATCAAATCGGGTCATTGTTTTTGTGTGTGTTAATCTACATGAGATGAACTTATACAAATTATTGCCCATGCTATGATTGATATCTATGAAGTGGCGAAGGCCTTCTGGAGCATGTGATCTATGAAACCAGAAGGGAGTAATTTGGTCAAATGAATCATACTTGCAAGAGTACCCGCCACATTACATTTGCAATTCTGACGGCCTTGGGGCTAGTATCATGCAGGTGACATTATAATCACGCAATAAAATGTGGAATTTCATTTTACAATTTTCTATCGAAAAGACGCTTGAAAACACATTAATAGTTTAGGTGATATTTAAATATCGTTTGAAAACAACCATACCGGAAAAATCAACAGTGTCTGAAATGATATATGGTATTGGGAAATAACAGGCATAATATGGCTCTTTTTAAAATGAACAGTATGGTACTGCAAAGTCTTGTGATCGTGGTTCAATTTGTCGTATGTCCATAAATAATACAAAATGCTTCCTAGTACTCATATACTCTTGGCCGATCAACTCCTATAGTTGTAAATTGGATTTAAAACAAGATGTGTTTGTGAAACACGAATGCCCCCGAAGTGACCATTTCTCTTAGATGTTTAAAAGTTTTTGCGTAAAGGATTAATAAGGGTTAAACGATGACATTGAGGAAGGTCATACTGATTGGAACAGAAAGCTATCATTGAAAGGAAGTTGCATACCAAATTTGAGCTTTGTATGTTGAAGACTTTTGAGAAAAGGCAAAATGTTAAGTTTTCGGACAGACGGACAGACAGAAAGACGGACGGACATGAGTAAAACAATATGCCCCCGATCTTTCGATACGGGGGCATAAAAAACCTTGCAATAAAGTATCTATGTAATGTTTCTAATCTGTTATGTTTCGATGGTTTCAATGCTTTCTAAATATAATTATGAAGTATCCATTCATTCTTAAATTAGCAAACAAGCAAGTTTTCACTGACATGCCAATTCTAGGATACAAAATTGCTCTGTAACACATTGGTAATTTTTAACCCAATTGCTCATATCTGACTTAATTCAACGATGCATGTCAAGTCAATTGACACCCCATTCTATAATGCTTGTATGATACCGACAAAAATATCATTTTATAGTTTAATCTGACCATATAGTTGGATTTGTAAGCCTTGAGATTGAATATACAACCTCGAGATCTAATGTTCTGTTCTTTAGTGCTGAGCTTACAGATACATGTATGTTAACATCTAATAAATTGCAATGTGTAGTCAGTGTTATCTGTTCGATGCTATTTTTTCGTTTATTGGCTATAGCAGACTTCCAGCAAGCTCATTATAACTTTGGTGGATATGGCTCAGTCCCTGATCCTAATGATTTTCCAGCTTCAGTAATTTTACCTCATTATTCGATAGATTAGATGAAATAAATATTTATGTTCATAGAGGCCTAAATGTAACATGCATGATGCCGTTCATACTTTGACTCCAGAAGTTTAACCTAATGAATCAATTGGTCCGAGGAAAATATGGAATCCATCATTAGGTTCTCCAGCTGTCGTGAAATTACTGAGATACTCTGTAAAGAGGAGTAAAACACCACCCGACCAATCAAATTCTGCCATACATCTTTCTATCTTTCTGTCTAATTAATTCTAAATTAAATTTTGAAAACTGATTTATTTTTGTCATTCTTTCTTCTACAGCAAGTGGATATTAGACCTAAACTGACACGATTTAAAAACGCAAAACATTTTTTCATTAACCATTCATTTCCTATTGCATGGATCGGCACCATATTTGGGGACATGCATGAGGCAATGTATACGCTTCATGCCTCAGCGATTTTGTCGTGTTTTCTGTAAGCTATCCGGACATCTGAACCGCCCATCACTATATATGCTCGTGTGTCTCGTGCATTCAGACCACCAGTTAAATAATTAAGATTTTTTGTGTACAAATTGTCACTTTGATTTACTTATTGAAAACATACGAAAACAACGAAAGAAAATTGTGTACAAAATGCTGAGGCTTACTTTGCGAAAAAGGAACCAAGTTTTTTGGCTTTTGGTTTGCGGTGTTTCGCAAATGAAGGTAGCTAGACGCTTTAATGTAGCCAAATCGACGGTTCCAAGGTTTATGAGACGTGTAAACGACACAGGAAGATTTACAGACCACCTTCGTCCCGGTCAGCCGCATGTAACAACTGTACGTCACCATAATTGTATACGTTAATGTCACTTACGCAACAGATTTGTGACGGCTCAGTCCACAACAAATTCTATGGTTGGTAATCTCGGGCGGCGACATGTTGATAAATCGCCTGTGAAAACACGGGGTTCGCTGTCGTCGATGTTCGATGCCAGGCTCTTGACTCAACGTGCATTTTGGCATAATCTGACGTCCATTCAGGCATTATTCATGGCTTTAAATGTCATTTTCTGCCCTGTTATGTTCACAATTGTAACATTTACAATTTTACATGGCTATACATCGGTTTTGTAAGATGTAGGAGATACCATTCGTAAAAGTACTTTTTGCGTTTTTAAATCGTGTCAGTTTATATCATCATGTCTTCAAGAAAGATAATAGGGCAGGCTTGTAATATATTTCATAAAAAATCACGAGTTTGGGTGTGGACAAGTTAAACAGTAGTTTTGCTCAACAAACGTTTACTATTTAAAGTGATTGCAATATTGTGTGATATGTGCTTTTATGTAAATGAGAAAACATGTAGGAAAGGGGATGGCATCCGATATAGGTCACCCCAGATTCTTTTCTTCTTGACAGGACCAGTGGTATTAAAAGATAAAGAAATACGATGTGTTTGGTAAGGGTTTATTTTTAAAATCATGGGCCGATCTAGAGGGGGGTCGTGGGGGTCCGACCCCCCCCCCCCCCCCCCTTGGCATTGGTCGAAAATTAAATTGTGACTATATAAATCTAGTGTAACGTTACATATTTACTACATTTAAGCCATGATTTTGGGCTTAGACACCCCCCCGCATCCGCCTTTGAAAATTATAATCTCTTTGAAATAAACACATCTGATTAAAAAAATAGGTTAAAAAAAGCAATCGTTCTACAGAGCAACAGGTCAGAGGTGGTAAAGACGTTCTAAATTAGTTCATTCAAATCAAAGCCCTATGGCGTTGATACTCATTTGAATATACACAGTTCACCGTTATGTTTTAATAAAACGTCGGTGCTGTTGCAAAACCTCGCAACTACGGCTTGAGCCGTAGGCCTAGTTACGAAATTTTATAACAACACCTACGAAATAGATCTACAATGGTTTGTCCGAAATTACGTCATGCAGGCACGTAGGAAGCAATTTCATATTGGGGGGGGCTAAAGCCTCAGTGTCTGAATATTTGGGGGACTAAATTGAATTTTCCAAAATTTTCTGTGTGAAATAAGGAAAATTCGGCATTTTTTGTCAACTTGGGGGGGGGGGGGCTTAGCCCCCCTACCCCCCCCCCTGTTTCTACGGGCCTGTCATGTTAAATTAGGTAAAATAGTCCCCTATTGTCAGGTCATACATAGTTATTTGACAAAATTTTTAGAACATATACCTCTTTTACATGTAGCCCTGGTATCACTGGAAAGATCCAAACCCCAAAAGACCCCCGCCCTCTACCTACACCCTTTGTCTCTTTCCCTTTTCCTTAACCCATTAGGCTACCACACAATGACTCTTTTTGACTCCCCTCAAATAATGGCCATGGAAAACATCGTCTTCGAATGTCTTCCATCAAAAAAGACCTAAAAATTGAAAATTCCATTCACTCGAAATTGTCGTCTGCATGATCTTTCAATTTGGATCACCATAAAACTGTTAGTCCTTGGGCCAGATATGGTTGGACTTACCACTAAAATGGACAAAGGGACACCTATATATCTTGAAAGACCTATCCAAAGGAAGAACAAAAATGCAATGATATCCACTCTGCAGAGTAGCTATACCTCAGAATGTGCATTTGAAATTTGATAGGGTTTGGATAGTTGAAATTCAGTGCAAGGTTTTGAAATGTTTAAAATAATGTGGCTTTACTACTTTCTATACTAATCATACACTGCATATATAAACCAGATGCATAGAAATAAAATTCACGTTGAATAATTTGTCCTACACAGCATGTAAATGGAAAAAATCACAACAGGTATATCCATAAAGGGAGGTAATAAGCCGAGCAAATTACATGCTTTTAAATATGGAGTAAGGCATTATTATGTCATAAGCCAAAATGAAAACCCTCTGTATTTTCTTGAACCTGTTAATGAATTCTGACTGTTGTTCCATTTCAAAGTGCTGGATAAGCAAAATTTAACAAACTTCTTGTTTCCATGGCAACTGTCTTCTTATAGAAGTTTCAGCATTAGCTTCAACTAATCGCAAAAACATTTTAAAACCATTATATACTGTGCACAAAAAGTTTAGCACACTTGGAAAATGTCCTTCCCTAGTCAAAAACTATTCCAAAATCCATAAAAATAAAACTCTAATGTGTTTGAAAATTCAATTTTCTGGCGCTTCCTGAAAATTTTGTTTCAAAATTCTTAAGCGTTAGTTAGGTATCTTACGTTAAAGTGCACAGGGGTCAGATATCGAAAGTCAAGCAATTTTCAATGACGCGAATGCCCAGCATAAGCAGCTAGGACTGCCATTCAATGTCTTCCCATGTTGCAGAGAAGCTTCCTGACCACACAGAAAGGAATTTTGCCCATTCATACTGCAGATGACGCTCATTGCCATTGACGTTACAGACGTCATTACTTTCTCAAGCCTGACGTCCAACAATGTTCTTTGTGTGTTCTTTTGCTGGTAATTGAGCAGTTCAGACTTAGATCATTCTGTATGTTCCTTGGAGTAAGTGGGTGGTGATTATCTTATTGAAATATCACAACGTTGTGTCGTTGTAAGACGGTCCTGTGACAGGTTAGATAATTTCATTGCAGCGCCCTTGCACCGTTTGGTTGCCATTAACTAAAATGAGGTCTGTTTAACTGTTTTCATCTATTCCTGCTTAAAAATGACGCTGCACTCGACGTAACAGTCTCAATGATGGCGTTATTGGTATCAAGCCTTACGCATCTTCTCCAACCACAAATCCTGCCGTCAGTTAATGACACGTAAAATGAGATTCGTCCGGACATCAGTCCAATGTCTCCTGAATCAATGTCGATGTGTCAACACCCACTGACGCCTTGCTTGTCGATGCTTAACGTCATTGGCGTAAGATCGGAGGACCCTGATGCAAGTTGTATGGAGCATGTTCCGGACAGTCTGGTCACTAACGGTATACCTTGTGACGTCCTGAAGGAGTAGCACTAAATTCTTACTAAACAGGAATTCGAAACGTCGTCAAGACGTCGCTGTGAAACGATCCTCCCTGAACGTCGATTTACACGGTCTACAAGATTGAGGTCGGTCGTTGGTGGCTAAAGTTGCATAAACCAAGTGCCGTAGGCGCGTAATTGTCATTTGGAGACAATTGAAATGCAAAGCGACATCTCTAAAAGACATACCTGCTTGGAGCATGCAAAGAGCTCTCTGACGTCAAACTTACGTCATTATTTCTCGCCTTCCCATAATCAATTTCAAAGAATTTGTAACAGTTAAATTGATTCTGCTAACAGATCTGTGTAATCGTGTGTTTTTGGACAAGCTAGACATTATCGATGTCACTGCACACGTGCCGCACGTGACTTTTGCTTATCTGGACTTTGTCCAATACAATGAATGTTCACTCTACACATGCACTGTATGCGTAATGGTTGTCGATCGGGACAACTGAACAGCACAAAGCAATGTTCATTCAATTATCATAAACTGAAAAAATAATGTGTTAAAAAACGTGCTAAACTTTTTTTGCTCAGTATAGTAATAAAACATACATTTTAGTTTTGAAATGTTATTTTGTTAAGACATCTCTTACACAAAACTAATCAGTATGCTTATGAATATTAATAAAAACTTAAATAACAAGATCGTGAAACACAAATGCCCAAGGAATGGCAATGTTAAGGTTTTATGCTAAATTTTCGAGTTAAGGATTGATAAGGGTTAATGAATGACCTTGAGGAAGGTCATATTGATATTGCACGAACAGATAAATATCATTGTTCAAAAGAAGGTTACATACAAAATTATAGCTCTGTATGTCAAATATTTTTGGAGAAAAGGCCAGTGTTAAGTTTTCATACAGACAGATGGACGGACAGACAGACAGACAAGAGTAAAACAATATGCCCCTGCGTGTTTAAATCGCTGAAATGAGACATTTCTAGTTACAATGTAAATATGATATGTGTTTTATACCGTAATTCAAAAGATAAAATAACACAAATAAATTAATTATTACTTCATTGGCAAATTATGGACAATTATAGGTAAACTGCATGTAGATCTAAATGGAGACAAGAAAGTGACGGGGGACTCAGTATACAGTGTTTTTTGACAGCATTTGGGGTTAAGGATAAATTCCTGTTGTAAGCCCTTTAAAGTTTAAGTTTTTTAAAAGTAGGTCAAACTCAAAGGTCAGGGTAACTAGGTTAAAGATTATGGTCCCAAATAAATTGGCGTGGTGGGAGTCCTCATCCGGTAGGTTTCAAATCAAGGCCAAAGAAGTTCAAGACTTAACCATCTGCATGCAAAGTCGCATAACTATCATCCTTCCACTTCTGTTTGTTTCTTGCCCCTGTCAATACCATGCTGAATGACACTGGAGATGGATATGACATCCAAGGCAAGAAGATCAGCCATCTTTTCTACATGGATGGCCTAAAGACCTTTGCCAAGAACGATCTTTAGTGATGACAAATGTATGCAATTTGAACTGGACATGTGTCCAAAAGCCACCTTCAAAAAAGGAAAACTAACATCAACATCTGACATACAGCTAGAAAGAGACGCCATCATCAAGAAAACTAGACCAAGACGCTAAATACAAATACCTTGTGTTAAAGAAGGTGACGGAATTCAACATGCAGCAATGAAGGAAAAGATCAGAAAAGAGTATTACAGAAGAGTTAAGGCTTGCCATCAAGAGTGAGCTAAAAGCTGCAGATAAGATTGAAGCCATAAACACCCTGGCAGTCCCAGGTGTCACATACAATTTCAATATCATAAACTTGCAAATGCAAGAAAAAAGGAAAACTTGACACAAAGACCAGACAGTTACTAACAACAGATTGTACCACCACGAAAGATCGGTGGCAGGGGCCTCTCATAGATTGAGATGGCATAAACACGTATTTGGAGACAACACAAGACAATCTACTACATCTGATCCGGGAACATGAACGTAACAAGAAACTTTACTCAATCTCAGAGCAAGCCAGAAAATTCATTCAAGAACTGAACATTGCACAAACGACAAGAAATGGAGAAGAATCCGTCACAGAGTTTGCCAAAAGAACAAGACGGACAAAGGCAAATGCCCAAAAGAGGATGACACAAACATGGAAAGCCAAACCAATGCATGGACAATACCCTTAAGGTTTGACAAATCAGATGTTGACCAAGATCAGATACATAAATGGCTCTCTAGTGCAGGACTCAATGCAGAAACAGAGGGAATGGTGATAGCAGCACAAGATCAGAGTTTGGCTACAAGAGCATATCACAACAAGATCATCAAAGATGCTAAAGATCCAAAGTGTAGAATATGCAACCAATATGATGAAATTGTCTCAGGCTGTCCAACATTAGTGCCAACATATTACATTCAAAGACATGACAAGGCAGCAGGGTACATTCATTGGAAAATCTGCAAGCAATTTGGACTCCCAGAAAAAACAAAAAATTGAATTATCATCAACCAAAAACTGTCGTAGAGGGACATGTCAGTGAATACTCACTGGTACAGAGATCAAGGCTAACAGTTAGACATCATCATCAAGAACAAATTGGACAAGACGTTCATAATGATTGACATGACGGTTCCATCTGAAAGAAATGTCTCCGTCAAGGCACTTGAGAAACTATCCAAATACAAAAACCTTGAGATAGAAGTAGCCAGAATGTGGGGTATGGGACGACAACTGTACAAGTCGTTGTAGGTGCACTTGGTCTCATTAAGAAGGAAATTGACAAAATATTCAAACAAATCCCTGGTGCACCAGTTATCGAGGAACTGCAGAAGATCATACTCCTCGGAAGTGCACATATCATCCAAAGAACGCTCTAAAACACATGAAACCTAATAGTGCCTTAAAATTATGTGTTGATTCCAGCATTTCAGTGTAAAAATACCTTTGTACAAAACCGAACTAGACAAGAATAATAATAATAATAATGAAAACACTATAATTGCAAAATGTATACCTACTCTCATAGATCTAGCTATCCCCTAAAGAATCTGCTTTACATGTATACGACCTACAACCTTAATTTTAAACGATGTCAATAAACTTTCAATATAGTGCAGTTGTCCTTTTTGTTAATCCATGTGTTTTGATTCTACTTTGAATTATAAAAGTATCAAATGAGATCATTTGAACCATCTAATCAGTTCTGTTCATCATCATAATCATTCAATCATTAGTGTAAAATGTGCAAAGAATGTGTTTAAATATTTAACAATTATTTATAATAATGTATTCAGTTTACTGTATCAATGTTTTCCTTAACTTTAGGGACATTATTTTCTATTTGATATTGGATTTAGGGCGTATTATTTTACGTTCAAAAGGGTTGTTTAGCCCTTATATTTAAGCAGATTTACAATAAGATGCAAAATTACGGATTCTAACAAATGATTGAATCTTGCATGAAAATGAGTGAATATGCCAAACGAATGAACGTTAACTGTTACTAGATAACATAACAGATGCTGATCTTAGAAGCAAGAGCAAATGCCAAGTTTGAAAGCAATAGTTATGACAGAAACAATTTTATTTGTGACAGATATTTGAAAGATGCTCATTAAAGTTTGATTAAGAATTTCTAGGCCACAAAAAGGTAAAAATTGCTCGACATTAAATGCTAGAGCAATAGATATCTGTCTTGAGGTTGGTATCATGGACATAGAGGTATGTGCAAAGTTTTAGAGTAATGGCGTTAGTAAAACAGAGATATGACACTTTTACCAAACAAAAACCTAATTCGCAAAAAAGGGTCACAGTTTTCAGTAGTGTCATTAATATTCGCGAATATGCAAATAAGGTAATTGCATAAAATTTATGGTAAATTATTGAGCAAGTCATAAACTTTCTTTTGATACCATTCTTACATCTGTATGTCAGTATTCAACCAAGACATGACCAAAAACGTTTTGAAATGACTGAACAATTTTATAGGGTTAAGGGTTTAGATAAGGTTTATGACCCAAAGCCCCTACGGCCAAATTAAGCGCAAACATCGCTAAAAATGTTTGATATATTATTTTCTTTAAGATTTGATATGTTTACGTAATTCCCCTTAACAAAAATGCCTCGTTTTGGAAAGTATTTACCAAATGTCCGTCGAAAATCGCAATTTTAGGAAAATTCATGAATATGCAAATGAGCTAATTTGCATAACATAACTAAAATGAAAGAATAAGTAATAAGCTTTCATTTGATATCATTCTGACAACTGTGTGAAAATATTAAATGAAGATATGACCGAATTCATTTTCAAAATTTATTTAAGTAATTTGATTGGACTAAGGGTTTAGATAAGGGTTACGGCAAAAAGCCCCAACCACCAGAGTGTAATCAAGGCTCAAAATGTTTCTAATATAATGTTCTTTAAGAAAAATCATGTTTTCAAACTTCCCCCTGAAAAGAAACGCCTTGTTTTGGAAAGAATCTATCAAAATTTTCGCCAAAAATGGAATTTTTAAGGGAAATCATTAATATTCATGAACATGCAAATGAGATCATTTGCATAAAATAACTACAAACAAAAGAGCGAGTCATAAGCTTTCATTTGATACCATTTTGACACATGTAGGTCAATATTCAATGGAAATATGACCAAATAAGTGTTATAAATTTAAATGCAAAAATGATAGTGTTAAGGGTTTTAGATAAGGGTTACAACCAAAAGCCCCGACGGCCAGAGTGCAAACAACGCTCAAAATGTTTCTAAGATAATGTACTTTATGAAAAACCATGTCTTCTTGCATTAGAAATAAATGATAAAAATAAAAAAATACTTTTTCGATTATTTCTTATTCTTGATTGCACATAAAGCATATTTTGAAGAGGAGTAATGACGTCATAATAATTACATAATTACAAAAATCATGATTCATAAGTAGTGAAATACATGCTCATACATATGGATTCAAATAAATAGATTTATACATTCATTTAATATTTTTTATTAATTTTCCCCTTTCCCTTACCCCAAACCAGATTGTCATTCACGTCGTGAAGGGTACCTATATAAAGGTAAGGGTAAAATATATTTAGCTACTCTTCATGTCGGATATCATCACTGAAAACATCCGTCAGATATATATCTACAAATATATATAGGTGTCCTTTTGTCCTTTTTTCTGGTAATACTTACCCCATTTTCCTGGTCCTGGCCCAAGGACTATGTGTTGTTTGGTAATGGGTTAACAAGGGAAACACACATTCTATTATCAATTTTCTTTTTTGGCAACCATTTCTATGCATATATTCATAAATATTTGTGTATTGTCCCCTTGTTTAGAGAGAAAGAGATTTACGAAGTGGGGGGGGGGATTTACAGTCATATTCATTGAGAGGCTTGACACAATCAAAGCACTGATCATTTCATCAATGTTTTTGATGCTGTAAAGGGTTTTCTACAATTTATATTCACATATTCATGAAGTTAATGATCAATCTTAGCTGATACGCATTATTTTTGCCCTGAAAACACAGGATGTTTCATGAAATATTGGAAAATAATACTATGTAATCATGATCAGTGGGAAGCTTGCTGAAAATAATCAAAGTACACAGAGTACTCAAAACTCTGTCTTATTTGTCCTTTTCTAAGCACGTTTTATACAATAACGGCTCGATAGATTTTGGTAGATTTTTAGCGCATAGTTCAGTAATGATATATGTTCATTTTAGTAAAGAAATAATTTCTGTTGCAATTAGTTTGATGTCCAACCCTTTATTGACTGGACTATATCTACAAAGTAACCTTTATCCATTTGAAATCTAATGTAGTCAGAAAGGTGGATGAGACAGGTGTCTGTGGAATAACCTCTTCGGAATCCAGATTGAAGATTTACAATAGGTCTTTTTCTACTTGATCAAAAACAACCCTTTCAAATATTTTTGAAATAACACTTAACTCTTTCCCAAACAAGACCTGGTTTTGACGTCCCTAATCGAAATGGCTTGGGAAAACATTGAAACAAAAGAAGAAACTGCTTATAACCAGCAGTCTCTCCTTTTGTCTCAATATTTTCTATACCATATTTTACACAAATTCTATTTTTAATAATATCCATTTTGTCATTTGTGGTAGTTTTTGAAGTGGATCACTCTAAAATTTTGTCGTTTGGGAAAGGGTTAAAATAGATACTGGTCGATAATTTCCAACGCAAGTTTTATCACTCTTCTTATATAAAGGAACGACTCTAGCTGATTTTAAATCAGGTGGAATTCCCTGAATTAAAGATAAATTGATAATATGAGTCAAAGGGCATGCAATTATCGAAGAACAGTCTTTAATAAAACGTGCTGGAATACCATCTAAACCAGTTGACTTGTTTGCGTCAAATTTATTCAAATATTTCAAAACTGTGTTTTCACCTACTAAATTAAAAGAAAAACTATTTCTACTTGCACCCTTTCTGGCATAAAATAAATCAACAAAATCTCTCCCAAATGCAAAAGATGGAGATGGTAAATTAGACACAAGGTTTGCAGCTACTAAAAAAAAGTATTAAATCCTTCAGCCACTGTTTGTTTATCAAAACATAAACAGTTATTTAGATTTAATACTATGTTCTCACATGAACAATTATTGTTCTTTTTGGATGGAATTCCAAGTTCTTTTAGACATTTCCAGAGAGATTTAGAATTATGTTTTTGCTCTTCACATGTGTTTTTGAAGTAATTTTTCTTTGCTTTAAGAAGACAATACTGTGCTTCATTTCTTAATTTTTTGAAATTTTCAAAGTTAACATCAGATTTATTTTTCATATAAAGTTTCAATGCATTATCTCTTTGCTTTATATTATCAAGTGCATCAGAAGTTAACCAAGGCTCTGAACGTTGTTTAATTCTGATATTCTTAACAGGTGCAATACCATCTAGTACATTTAGAAAAATAGACTTAAATGATGACCATGCTGCACATACATCATCACTCAAGAGAACTGGACTCCAGTCTGAAGAAAGCAATGAAGATTGAAATAAGTCCTTACTGTAGTTTTTACATGAACGGATAGTTACTGTTTTATGCTCACCAATAAATTGTTTGCTTACTTTTCTGGTACAATATACCATAAAGTGGTCACTAAATGAAGTGTTTACAACACCTGACTGTAGAACTTTACTTGTGTCTGACACTAGGACAAGATCAATTGTAGTACGAGAGGATTGGGCTACTCTAGTATATTCATTAATCAGTTGTGAAAAGTGAAAACAGTCCATAAAATCATTTAGATAAGAATGAAATTTACAAGTTGAAGAAATTGAAACATCAGTATTAAAATCTCCTAAAATATATGTTTCATAAGAACTAAAATGTGTACTACTAGAACAAACAGATTCTAAAATACTGTAAAAGTCTGACTGTTTTGGTGGTCTGTAAATGACTGAAAGTAAAATAGGTTTGCTTTTTGGCAATAAAAGTTCAATCCATAGTGCTTCAATGTCTTTATGATGTAGATCTTCACGAACATT
The DNA here is from genome assembly GCA_963680895.1 of Fragum sueziense. Taxonomy (NCBI): domain Eukaryota; kingdom Metazoa; phylum Mollusca; class Bivalvia; order Cardiida; family Cardiidae; genus Fragum; species Fragum sueziense. The sequence goes on from OY804596.1 coordinate 34,778,126, forward strand.
GAAAGATAAATCGTTTCTAATATAAATACACACACCACCTCCCTGTCGATTTCGATCAAGACGAATGATATTGTAATTCTGGATACTGAGTTCAGAGTCAAATATGTTGTAGTCTAACCACGTTTCAGAAATTCCGATAATTGCAGCATTGGTTTCAGAAGCGAGCGATCGTATTTCGTCTAATTTAGGCAGGAGACTCCGAACATTAACATGAAAGAAATGTAGTCCACGTTTGCCAAAAATAGTTGATAAGTTGTTTCTGCTTACCAAAGGTCCAGGACTGGGGCGTTTCTTTTGGACGTCAGTATAGTAATAGCACAGAAAATATTATAATAAAAGGAAAAATGCTCTTTGTTTTGCCTCAATGCTTTTCTAAACAATGTCTACTTAGAACGTCAAAACCAGTTCGGATTTGGAAATGGTCAATTGTGACGCCATTTGCAACAAGACATCATCATTAACGAAAGAATAGAAACACGAAACATCGATGGTTACATGTACATTAAAAACGCCGTACAAACAGCTTATTTAAAGTAACATTTCACAATAATTTTTACACAAATTTTACTTTTATTTTATCTGGAAAGGCATATTTTCTTATGAAAATTCTGAAAATTTCAAGCCAAAATATTGAACAGTTTACGAGAAATATATATTTTTGTGCTAAAATTAAACAAACTATTGTGGACAACAGTTCAGATTTATATAGAATTTGTCATTTCTGTCTCAACTTTAAAGTTGCATTTTTCGCTTATAAATAACAACTTCAAAAAACTGATAGTATTTCTATGCATTAGAATAAACAATCTTTGCATCAAGACATACTTTTAAAAAATGAAATAAATGTGAAATGCCACTTTAAGCTGTAGAAACGTAGCCGACATATTACATATTATGTTTACTCTGTGATAGAATAACCGGATGGTTACGCAAGGAAAATGATACGAATTTAATTCGAAACGGAACAAAGAGACTCATTAAAATTTCATGGAATATTGTTTATAACACTTTGCATAATTATCTGCATTTACGTAGAATGCAGGAAGCATGAGTCCAGAACTTAATCCTTTCCCAAACAAGACCAGGTGTTGACGTCGTTGATTTAATATGCTTTTGAAAATATTGAGGCAAAAGAAGAAACTGAAAGTCAAGCATTTTCTCATTTTGTCTCAATATGTCATGTCTTTAACCATACAAAACCTATATTTACCTAACATACATTATGTCGTCTGCAGCAGCTTGTTTCAAGCTTGTGTCAGGCCCTGTTTTTGTGTTTATGTCTTTCGAAAATTCAAGGGAGACAAACATTCAGAAATAAAGAATACATATTAATGTTTCTTGATCTAAAATATACAATTTAAGATCAACACAGAGCATCAATTTTCTATGTACATTATCTTCATTTTTCCTATTATAAATGATGTTATTCCTAACAGACTGACGTCAGTTCAGTCTAGAGTTATACTGTACAACAATACCCATTTCCTAAACAAAACCTGCTTTCGACGTCTACGGACGAAATGGCGTGTGAAAAAATTAAGACAATATGAGACAATGCTGATAAACAGCAATCTATTCTTAATCATTTATTGTTTTCTGTACTGAAATCCCGCCTTTAACAGCATCTTTTTTCTGTTTTTTTTTTTTTTTTTTTTTTTTTTTTTTTTTTTTTTTTTTTTTTTTTTGGGGGGGGGGATCCTCTGCTTTCAGACGTAAGACTTTGTAACACGTCACGTACAAGTAAAAGAAGGATTCTGTACTCAATGACAAAGTTAGATTTTGGAATTCTTTAAAAAAAAGTTTGGACAAAGATCGAACGTATGCAATAAGCAATAAGCACTATTTTCCCATTATTCCAAAATATGTCGACATGATTACTTTGAAAGTGTGTCAGTGTGTCACGTGGTCATTTTCAAGAATTGGAACCTTCATGTAGTCTTGTAGCGTTAACCCATTTACAGTCGACACTCGTTGTGTCGAAGTCAGAAGAGTCGTCAAAATAGGGCCTACATGGACATAACCGGAGTTCGATTAATCCGATTCTTGTCCAGTGTCGACTGAAATGATATGCAACCTTTTTGCTGTTCATTAAATGGGTTCATAATTGAAATATAGTAGGAAAAGGAAAGAAATTGCTCGAAGAGCAATGTCCTTCCTTTTCCAACTATGTTATATTTCAATGGCTATATTTGTTTAAAAATTGTTCTGTTCTCGATCAGTGAGTACGGGACTACACTTTAACTTTGACTTAAGCAGAAATTCGACTCATCATGTGTCGAGATAAAGAGTTTGGACTATTCGTCAAATTAATGAATTATTTCGAAATATGTTGATATCTTTTTTCCAAGGAGTAAAGGTTCGACAATTCCCAAATGGTTCTCAGAAGCGTGACGGGTCAATTATATCAAACTGGAAACCAGACTTTAATCAGCCAATAAAAACAGATCTAACAAATACGAGTAATCAATTGAAGAGGTGGAAGTTGATTGTAGAAGAAGGTTTGGATTTTTCGGTCTTAATAAATGTTACTGTATTCAATTTAATTTAATTCCTAAAAGCTTATGACTTTAACTTTCCTTTTTTATATTTGACTGACAACATATCGTCGTTTTTCTTAAAAATTTCATAACTATAGCTTGTTGTAAGCTGCAGTTACGAGGGTCTGATGAAAAAAACGTTGATAAGTTTTGTTCCCTAATTGCTAAAAGTGAATATCTGTTTTGTTAATTCGTTTCTAGATGCAGATGCTGTACATAACGAGTCGTTTTATTTTTCTAAAACGTACACATTAATTCCCCCCCCCCCCCCAAAAAAAAAAAAAAAAAAAAAAAAAAAAAGAAAAATATTTTTTGTTTTCTTAGAAAAGGATTGTGCTCGCTATTTTTGTTATGAAAGTTAGGAAACGAATAGGATCTTACAATGTGACATTTAACATAAGTAAGACATTTTACGAAGTATTTGGCGTTTCAATGTTTAGATACCAGTATATAATTCTTGGTCGCTCGGTCGTTTTTTCGTTCGTTCGTTCGTTGGTTCGTTAATTCATTCATTCATTCATTTATTCATTCATTCATTCGCATACAAAAATCCGTTTACATATTATAACAATCTTTGCTAATTATTTATACAGAAACTAACCTCCAGAATCACAATGAAGGTATTGCTGTTTGTATTGGTACTGGCACACATCACTACCACAGCATTGGGACAGACGTTCGGTGATGTAAAGAACCTTACACAAGCGTTATTTTTGGAGTACGACACACGTATAAGACCAATACAGAATCAGGCCGACCCGACTGGTAAAGGATAATTATAACTGATCATTTCAGATTCAAAACGTACATACAATTCGACTTTCTGTCTAATATTCCTAAAACCCTTCTTCATTAAAGAGACATCCCATTCCAATTTTACTCTAATAAAGCATGTTTCGGTTATTCTAATTTGTTTAAGGTAGTCCACCCCTTATGAGATTCGCATGACGTCGGAATTATTCAGGCGAAGTCGAAAACATTCGGCGGTACCGAATGTTTACGACCTCGCCCGAATAGGTTCGGATACGTTCCGACGCCGCTCGAAAAAATCCGACGTTTTATCAATCCAAAAATGTCCACATTACGGATATTCTACCTTAAGTAGCTTGTAAAAATTAATATAGGCGTGTTTGGCGGACGCAGCCTTTTTTATTTGAATCTACGACTTAATTAATGAAGATAAGTTCGTGGCGTAATAAGGCAGTCTCAAAGATATTCATGTAGTCTACTCCCCTGATTCTAAAGCTTTTCAATGACAGTAGTTATGGAAGAGGACTTGAGTACGCTTAGGATGCGCGATGCGCCAAAAAAATGGGTGTGGCTAATCATTGACCATGACGCAGTGGGCGTGGTTAATCATTGACCATGACGTTAGTAGGCGTGGTTGACCATTGACCTGTTACATCAGAGGTCAGCCACGCCCAAGCCACGCCCATTTCCGGGGAAATTCCCAGTGGCGTCATACCGGACGTGACATCACGGTGAACCACGCCCGAACCACGTCCATTTTCGGGGTTTTCCAGTCTATTTTAGTTCTATCAAGAATACCATAGGCTGGCTGACCACTGACGTCAATTCAGGGGACTCAGAGCCGAAGCAACGTCATAGGTCGGAGCAACGTCATAGGTCGGAACAACGTTACGGATCGAAGGTGAGCCACGCCCATTTTCCTATGATTTTCATAGGGTTTATTTTCAAGCCACACCCATTTTCGGGTTTTCCCCACGGTCTATTTTTAGTTCTATCTAGAACGCCATAGGCCGTTTCACCGCTGACGTTGTATCACGAAAGGGATTACTGCTATCAGCATTTTCTTTTATCTCAATGTTTTCTTTTGTCTCAATGTTTTTCTTTCTTGTTTCAATGTTTTTTGTTTCAATGTTTTCTTTTGTCTCAATGTTTTCTTATGTCTCAATGTTTTCTTTCTCGTTTCAATGTTTTTTCTTTATTGTTTTCTCTCAATGTTTTCTCATACGTCACGATCAGACTAGATCTCGTTCGGGAAAGGATTATCTAGGTCGGACTAACGACAAATTTTAATCCCCCCAACACCGTCGATGCGCAGTTTTAATCCCTTTTAATCTCCTAAAATGATATTTTGATCGAGTAATTGATCGAATTAGTCAGTCTCCGCAAAGGAACATCCGTTCATTTAAGTAACAATAGAAATATCGGATAATCTTACGGTACTCGGATAATAACCCTTTTGTGTCCGAGAAAGTAAATGTTGCGCCACTAAGCAAATCTTAGGATCGATTTAATCGTTTGTTCTATACCACATACCCCTATATCGAAAAATATCACAATTTCACGCACCTGTCCAAGGTCACTAAATCGCCTATAAAAAGCTGTATATTCATCGTTTAGTCCCGAAATTTAAATTTAAAGTAACGTCTTTCATTTAATAAGAACGGAAAACCCAAAATATGTGCTTTTATAAACGCGTATATGTAGAAAACATCATGCTCACGTGTTCGATTAGATCAACGAAGCTGGAGTGTTTTATGTCAAAATTTACATTTTTTTTTGGGAATATTTCAAGTTCTACTTAATAGAATTTGATAAAACTCCCTTATTTTATTAAGCGACATGTCCTGATAATAATCTAAAAAATGTATAGGTCGGCGCACTTATTAGTGAGTTGCAGCAATTTTTATCAGCTACACACGGATAAAATGACGCAAAACAGTGGTAACTGCATACACACTTACGACTGTCTTGCTCTAAATAATCCATTTCCATCTTGAGGAAATCAGTTTCGCATAATGAATACACTTTTACCGTCGAAAATGGTAAATTGAAATAATGCGTTATATTATCGAAAATATGATAGAGAAACGTATTGGTACGAAACATTTAATTTACTACAGTAATGACCGAGTATTCCGAAAAAACTGGGGCAATCTCCCTTAATCGATGATATAGTCCGTATTGTCTAAACTGCCTCGAAAACGAGGTCGAATATTAATCGTTGATCTTTTTCGCAGGCTTTAAAATAGATTACTGCCTTCATATCGAGAAAAAGATCGGAATTGCGAAATAACTCAAATAGGGTTTTAAAACCGATTTTACCTCGCATATAAAAAGTACATTCCGACGCTTGAACTATCCAAACGCAAACCATAAACGAGATGATCCTTATAGACCTTAATTAACGTTGAGCTGTTATGATTGACCTTAAGTCATCGCCTATAAAAAGTACTGTATGGCGATGATGGGCTGTCCAGGTGATTAAAATGAACCTGGTGCGTAATACCTATTATTCCGCTAACAATAGAAGTTCACGGACAATGGAAAGTTAACTCGTTATTGATAAAACTATCTAAACATACACCATAAACAAGATGTCCCTTTTAACCCTTAATTAAGAGTTCAGACAATACCTGGGGCGTAATACCCATTATTCCGCTAACAATAGAAGTTCGCAGACAATGGAAAGTTAACTCGTTATTGATAAAACTATCTAAACATACACCACAACCAAGATGTCCCTTTTTAAACCCTTAATTAAGAGTTCGTAAAAATTTAGGATTGACGATGGTCTTTTGTTACAAAATTTAGGATTAACAATGGTCATTTCCTGTCGTAGAACTGAGATCATCGGAAATTTTCAGTGATGTCAAGGGCGCATAAAATTCAGCGAACACAAAACGAAATAAGGTAAGGATTAGGCGGGATATTTAGAATATGCGGAATTATAGAATCAACCACATTTTGTTCATTTTGTTAATATAGGGTTTTTATATATTTGCGGACGATTTCGCGAAAACAAAATCAAAAGTGCGTTTTATTAATTTTCAAGGCGCATAACTCAACATGTACGAATCCAATCAGGCCAAAAATATCATCGATCTTAGGATCTCAAGCATTTATACGCAGAGTCTTAATCAACGCGTGTTGATGCTAGAGTGAAAACGAAGAACAACAATTTTGTTCAATCCGACGACATTTAACTGATTCTGTTAAGGATATATACTCGGCAAAACTGCTGACGCATCACTCAGGTCTTTGTTAATATTTCTTTAGCGAATCTATAGAATACGTTCAAAATTTGCACATGCTTACTACCACCATTTGATAAGAGGTTTGTGAAATTTCATAGTAAATGATACAGTATCTTATGAAATTTTGAACTTTTAATAAGGACACCCTTAATTCTAAAATTCATAAAGTCTGAAATTGGAATAAAATGGAAAATTCACGCATAACTTTCAAACCTTTTGTATTGGCTGAACGAGTTTCTGTTTATAAATGTTGCCCTTCCGTTAACAAACCGACGGCTATAACACTTTTAAATTATGGGCGCGTAATGTATTCCCACAGAGGAATTGTTACATCACTAGTGTCGTTGGTGTCATTGATGGCGTCGACGGCGATGTAGGTTACGTAGACAAAAACGTATCGGTCTATATCTTATGAACTGTATAAAATGCAGTCTTGATATTTCACACATAGACAGGTCCCACCAAGACCTTTCACCCGAGACTATAAAAAGTGACCTTGTGACCTTGACCTTGAAAAATTGACATTTTCTTTCAGAAATGTGCGTCTATGCGAGCTACGTTGTCCCCGAACAGCCCTTGTTGTGTTAGATAGAAAATCAATTTTTTCAAACTTTAATTTCACAATAAGCCAGCTTTCAAAATCAATTCAAACAAAAATGATTGAAAAAGATCACACGTTACACGAGCCGAAAAACTGTTTTGGTTCCCTTTTGGTATGGCGCGGTCACATAAGAGAGAAAACTTAGAAATAGTTTTATGAATGAGTGCAGAAACTTGTGGGATAAACATATGCCAAATTATAAATCTAAATCTTTGACAATAAAGAAGTTATGCAATTTTAAAAAGTGATGCGTTAGCTCTTTTGCTGAGTATATATATATGTGTGTGTCCAGGATATAACTCTCAACTATACAGGATCTTTATATCAACAGTACTATGGCCACATTTTGTCTCGATTGGTACATATGCGTGTCTACTAGATTTAAACCGAAAACGACCAGTTTATCGACTTAAGATCAGGTTACTCAGAATAAACAAATTCTGATTGAAAATATCGCAAATTTAAGATATCTTAAAGTGACATTTTACAATTATTTTTACATAATTTTACTTTTATTCTATCTGAAAGAGCATATTTTCTTACGAAAATTCTGAAAATTTCGAGTCAAAATATTGAACCGTTTACGAGAAATGTCTATTTTTGTGCTAAAATTAAACAAATTGTTGTGGACAATAGTTAAGATTTATATAGAATTTGTCACTCCTGTTTCAACTTTAAAGGCATATTTTTCACTTATATATAACAACTTCAAAAACCTGATTTCATTTATACACATTAGAACAAACAATCTTTGCATCACGGCATACTCTTGAAAAAAATGTGAACTGTCACTTTAAAAACATTTTGTCTAACTTGATTGACCGATACTGTATAATATATGCGATTACAAGAGTTAAATTGCAATAAAACACGGCCTTCTTTACATTCAATGGCGCATAACCCAACATTTTCAAGTCCCATCAGACACATAATCTTAGGCTTATATTTTTGGGGTACTAGGGCGTTAACACAAAAATGTGAACGAACAGACGACGGACCGACAGTTAGTCGTAGTTTAATTAAGGTTTGATCCCGGACATTCGGCATAGGTCGGCCGAAAATAATCGATTTGACAGAAAACGAATTTAGTCAAATAACAAAGTCGAGTCAAATATACTAGTGCGGAAAGTTTTATTCTCTGTTTCGTGGCAAACAAAGTATACAAGCAATAACATGATGTTTCTAATATTTTCGATCTTAATTTATCAAGCCTATTAAAGTTAATACAATAAATATAATATAAATAATATATAATTATATAAGTTTAATCCGGATGCGGACGGCTAAATGAATCATCTGATGTGGAAATATCTTCGCATATTCTGCCTCGTAAACACATTATCCTCTATCACGACGAGTTAATATTGGAATCACTTTCACTATGAATATTATTATTGTTTTTGCTGTTGTTGTTGTTGTTTTATTCTAAACTGTTCGGTGTATTTTCTCTTTACACACTATTATATACACAATAGTATATAACGTCACATTCGCCAAGTTTTAAAGAGAATGCGCTAAGTATAGTTAGTTTTTAACCAAAATACTGCCTCAAACGAAACAAATAATCACACTCTACCACAGAGTTACCGTTCGTTGTTCTCACATTTCAACTTCGAAACGGACTTAATGACACAGTTTCGTCTTAAAACTGAATCAATGCGCTTAACTACAGTTCGCACGTAAATGGAATTCATCATTTTCGTCTCAACTTTGAAATCGCTTTATGCTTATCAGCGTCAATTTAAGATTAATAGCAACGCGTTAGAATAACCCATCTTAGCACCAAAACATATTTTTGAAATGTGAACGCAATGCATCTTTATGCAACATAAATCCCTGGTATATGCTGAACTTCGGAAAATGAGATTAAAATGTAATATTTGTCATTTCGAGATGTTGCCACGTAATTATGACGTCATACTTTCTAGAAGCCTTTTTAGAGATGAAAGAGATGGAAGATTTGAGCACAAGATGTTACGTTTTATTAAACGCTCTCACGTTTTTAATATGACACAACTTCCAGTCACGGTTTAGTCTTGTTCAACTTTTCTAATGCGTAGACCAATACCGGTTGATTGTTTTTAATGTTTCTAAACTGTTCATGTCAAACAGTTCCTGTCAAACAGTTCTTGTAAAGGTTTTCGAGTAAAAATAAAAAGAGGCTCGTGATAACAAAACCCAGTTTTCGCGATACATTTTCACAAAAAATAATTCTTCCGATTTGGATGTAAATCGCTATTACATTACGGATATGGAGAGAAGCTCATTATAAATGCAAGCACATTTGCGATTTGTCAACGATTAAAAGTTGAGTTGCGTTATATAATAGGCTCTGTCTCTCAAGTGGACGTCTCGCTTGAAAGATAACGTGATTTCTATCGTCGGAATTTACTTTTCTAGTTCGACCAGCTTCGTCTTAACAAGAATCCTTGATTCTTTTATAGCAATAATTTTACCGGGTTTTACGAACCAGTTAATTCAATCCTTATTGCAATACGGAGGTACTGTGGTCGCAAAAGTCTCGGTAAAATGAAATGACTTAATGACAGTAAGCGCTTTTTTCGATTTAAGGGCACTGTACTACTCTTTAATGCTCTAAGCAACTGGTTGTAACGTCGAAAGTACTCGGCATCCATTTGAGAAAGGTGTAACTGACCGTCTATAATCTGTTTGGCTAAAATCTGTAAGCATTCCATTTGTGTCGAAACCATCGCCGATATCAACATTCGTCGATGACTTGGCGATTCTCTTCCTAGACTAAGTAAGTAGTGAATTCTAACAAAGATTCTTGATCGCTCCATCTGCTCCATCTGCTCGGTTATCGTAAACGGTGATACTATCTTAATTCAGGGTTTAATGACAGATCATTCGATCGGCTATGCGTCATAGTTCTTTGTTTTATCTATAAAACATTCTTACGTCCTCTATGTATTCAAGTCCAAAAGCAAACATATCGGTACTCGGTAAATTTCGCGAAAATATTCCTGAAGTCAAGGGATAGTCAATGTTTCGTCACACATGCTTTTGAATTAGTCTTTAGCCGTGTTTGTGAAATTATGCTTTGTTGAGTGCTAAATTTCAATTTATTTTTCAATAATTCGTTTGAATCCAACTCCCTTTACTCGATACATTCATCATTTTCCTACTTCGTAGTTTTTTAGTCGAATATCGCATTCATTGGATGTCGAATGTTCTCAGAAGGATAGATAGTTTCGATCCACCGTTTCACCAATATATTAGATAGAATAAGTCGGATTGTTTTATTTCGCTATGACATAACTTTGTCGAGGTATACATTTCATATTGATTTTAACCCGCGATTGATAGAGACTTCCTATCTGTTTTTCGGTTTAATCTTTGTACGGATGAGTTTAGAATAACCTTGACAACCTATCGCTTGTACAAGTAGTAAATATCAGCTCGCAATGATAATCAACGGTAGTTAGTATTTCTCCATTTTGCATGGCATTTTGGGATTCATGTTCAATTAATTTGAGAATAACGTATTTGGGAGTCCAATTTAAGTCTTTTGTCGTTAAAAGATACATTTTCACTCATTTTGGTTGGGATGTGTGATAATCTTTATATGGCCCTTTTTTATGTTTGCAACATTTTGACTTCGTCTAACTTGTAGCGGCTTAGATGACGATGGACTTAAAAGACATATGAAATCGGTTCGTAAATATCTGAGAGCAAAGTCAAATATTTGATCTTCTTTTTAGATAGCATGATTATCTATATATGTAATTTTCGGTATTAATTTTACTTTGTTTGACCCGAAGTCTATAAACGAACCAACATTATGCTATAAACCACCTTTATAGTTCATTTTTAACAGACCTGGGAATGACATTGGACCTTTAAATAAATACGATAAAGTAATGAAGCTAGTATATTTTCACAGTCGTTTGAACCCGAAATCACAGCGAGATAAGCAGGATTTTTTCAAATTTATTCGACTCTCTTCGCTTCAGATTAAAGGGACATTTCATTCCGATTTCAATTTTTTAAAGTATGTCTTCATGCCAAGATTGGTTATTCTTATGAGTATAAATACTATCAGTCTTTTTAAATTGTTGCCAATAAGCGAGAAACACGCATTTAAAGTTGAGACATAATCGATAAATTGGATATAAATCCGAACTGTTGTCCACAACAATTTGTTCAATTCTAACACAAAAAATATACATTTCTCGTAAACGGCGCAATATTTTGACTCGAAATTTTCAGAATTTTCGTAAGGAAATATGCTCTTTCAGATAAAAATAAAAGTAGAATTTATGACAAAACATTCTGAAATGTCACTTTAATCAATCGAAAGTATCATTCAGATAATATTCCAGCATTTATTCATTTAACACCGAAGCTTTTCAATGCTATTATCAAGACCTTAAATTGAATCGATGATGATCCACTGGTACATTGGGGGCTTTGGAATTGTTTGTCAATTCGAATCAAATACATAGTGATATATTAAGGTATCCAACCCCTCATTAGCACCAAAGAACCAGAGGCGAAACTTGATTTGAAAGTGCCGGTAATTCCTAAACTGTGTTACATTTCCACTCCAAATACAAACATAAGCATTTTGTACGGTTTAGAATTTAAAATCAATGCATACTTATGGAAATATTTGAAAAAAATGTTCAAAATTACCTCCCTTGCATATAAATATAGAGAAAAATAAATTTTTCAATAAATTTCTTCTTGAAGCATAATCTTGAAATCCGGCACGGTGAATCAACTTATGCGAAGTTTATTAACAAATGCGTGTAATTTTATGCATTTCGTACGGCTAGAAAGTGGTGCTTTTAATGAGGGGCTGTAAACCTTAACGGAACACAAATGATACTCGATATGTTATCAAAGTGAGTTATTTGTTGGCAAGTTCATTTAGATTCAAATATAATGCCAATAGCACGAATATATTAAAGAAATACGTTTTCCTTCTTTCTCACAACCGAAATGTCTAATTAATGTTTTTTGTCAAAATTCGGGATAACAGGAAGAATAACGGGAATTTAATTACATCTTCAAGACAAAATCATGCAGATCGATAAGGATAGCGTCGAAATAAACTTATAGTATCGAGTCAACTTTATACAACTCCTAATGAGTAATATTCATAAAGCCTTCTACTTAAGGTCCCTGGACTCCTCTAATTGGAACAAACACTTCGAGCATATAGGTCTCTATGAAAGTTGGATATGTTGTAGACATGGGTTAATAGAAATATTTTACCATCTTACTTTTTATACATCGCCGAAGACGGTCGTATATTGGCGTCATCTTCTCCGTCCGTCCGTTCATCCGTCCGTATGTACGTACGTACATCCACTTTTCTTGTGAGCTCAACTCATCCTTAGTTTCTGGCTGGAATTGTTTTTAAACTTGGTCAATGTTATCACCTCAATTGGTAGATGCGCTTGAAGGGAGGTTTTTATGGTTCATTGATTTTTTGCCTGAGTTACGCCCCCTTAAAACTTAGTCTCTGGGGCGGCGTATATTGTGACCAGGGCACTTTTGTTTTAAATTTTGTGAATCCAATAGGAGATAATTGCTTTACAGTTTGCATTGAAGTCAACGAAAAAATATCTAGAAAATATCTACTCTATCAGTATTTTCAAAATGAGACAAGTTTCCAAAACAAATTAAATGGTAGAAAGCTATCAATTACTATTTCTCTCATTGACATACAATAAAATTGTATGTTAACTATCCACATTTTCTTTTTGAAAATTGAGTTTTTGTGAATCAGGGGAGGATAATCAAGAGAAAATTTATATAATAGGAGTGGGGGAAATAACACATTATTGAAAAGTCAGGAACATTTACTTATCATACATCACTCACATCATGATATATGTCAATTACAGTTTTGTCATATACACAATTGATATTTGATATCAAACGCTATAAAATATACAAATAATGTAGCTAAAATTCGATAAAACTACAGCCAGTACAGTTCCAGAATCTTAAGAATTGAGTTATCCGCTTCAAAGATGCGCTTGTATAATTCATTGTGTGGCGAACAAAGTATCTTATAGGCGAAGTACCTTCCACATAAAACGTTAATATAATGTTACATGTGTACCGAAAATTCTTGATCGCTTAAATTTAATTGATTTTGATATATTGAAAGAATCCTTATTACGATAAAAACAAAACTCGATGAAAACAAAGAAAAAGTCTGGCGATCAAAATGACAAAGTTGGACAGGAAGAAATACAAAGTCTGTTTTGTTCAATAACGGAGTTGGTTTCATAACAAAACAAAGTCCAATTGAATTTTCCTACTGTATTTCTATATAGAATGACAAAGTCTACTTGGTTTGCGGACAAAGTCTGTTTTATTCAACGTCAAAGTCTGTGTAAAAAATATACAAGGTAAGTATACGAAATTGACAAAACCAGACCAGAAAAATGACAAAGTCGGCGTCATAACCAAAAGTGTAGGTTGTACACCCAAAGCCGGCTACTTCGCATACTGGTCGGTTGAATATATATGCTCAGATGTCAAATATTAAGGCCACATCAAATTTCTGAGTGACGCTTTCTTTGTTAACGTGACATATTTTACGATAACATTTGGTGACGTCAAAAGATGTACGCCGTATTTGATGACGTCACAAATTTGTGTTGTTTTGATGGCGTCACAAATATACCTGCATACATACCTATAAGCGGAGAAATTAGCATTTTACTGTTTTGTTTATACATCCACAATGGGTTACTTCGCACACTAGTCGGATGCATATAGCTCTGATGACAAATCCACGCCATATTACGTGTATAGCGCAAAATCCTTGACCGCCTTACTTTATTAATTTGATTTAGATGTCTTAAAAGGAATCATAATAATAGTAACACAAATCGATGTAAAAAAATGACAAAGTCTGACTACCAAAATGACAAAGTTGGACAGAAAAAATTACAAAGTCTGTTTTGGTCAATAACAGAGTTGGTTTCATAACAAAACAAAGTCTGATTGAATTTTCCTACTGTATTTCTATATAGAATGACAAAGTCTACTTGGTTTGCAGACAAAGTTTGTTCTGTTCAAAGTCAAAGTCTGTGTAAAAAATATACAAAGTAGACAAACAAAATTAGCAAAACCGGTCCAGAGAAAAGCCAAAATGACAAAGTTGGACAGAAAAAATTACAAAGTCTGTTTTGTTCAATAACAGAGTTGGTTTCATAACAAAACAAAGTCTGATTGAATTTTCCTACTATATTTCTATAAAGAATGACAAAGTCTAATTGGTTTGCAGAGAAAGTCTGTTTTGTTCAACGTCAAAGTCTGTGTAAAAAATATACAAAGTAGATAAATAAAATTAGTAAAGCCGGTCCAGAAAAAAGACTAAGTCTGCCTGATACCAAAAAAAAAGTGTAGGTTGTATATCCACAGTGGGTTACTTCGCATACTAGTCGTTGAATAAAGCGCTCATTTCAACCACGCCCACTAACGTCATGTCAATGATCAGCCACGCCCACTGACGACATGGTCGAAGCTTAGCCACGCCCATTTTTGGCTCCTCGCTCATACATATGGTACTCAATTTTGTGTTGTTTTGATGACGTCACAAACGTATTTTCATACATGTATACCTATAAGCGGAAAAATAGCGTTCGTGCAATCGGCATTATATTTGAATCTGAATAAGCTTACCAACAAATAACTCGGTTTATTAACAAATGCGTGTTATTTGATGCATCTCGTACGGTTAGAAAGTGGTGCTTTTAATGAGGGGCTGTAAACCTTAACGGAACGCAAATGATACTCGATATGTCTTTGAAGCGGATAACTCAATTCTTAAGATTCTGGAACTGTACTGGCT